>OY740805.1:38705457-38971131 GCA_963514005.1 Raja brachyura
AGGGGGGGAGGAGGAAGAGGGGAGGGGGGAGAGGAGGAAGAGGGGAGGGGGGGAGAGGAGGAAGAGGGGAGGGGGGGGAGAGGAGGAAGAGGGGAGGGGGGGAGAGGAGGAAGAGGGGAGGGGAGGGGGAGAGGAGGAGGAGGGGAGGGGGAGAGGAGGAGGAGGGGAGGGGAGGAGGAAGAAGAGGGGAGGGGGGGGGGAGGAAGAGGGGAGGGGGGGAGAGGAGGAAGAGGGGAGGGGGGGGAGGAGGAAGAAGAGGGGAGGGGGGAGGAGGAAGAGGGGAGGGGGGGGGAGGAGGAAGAGGAAGAGGGGGGGGGGAGGGAGGGGAAGTCAAGTCAAGTGTTTTATTATCATGTGTCCCAGATAGGAATATGAAATTCTTGCTTGCGGCAGCACAACAGAATATGTAAACGTAATACAGAATAGGAGATACAAGTTCAGTGTGGGAAGAGGGGAAAGAGCCAAGACAAGAGAGTTTTATTGTGGTGTGCCCCAGATACTGGGACAATGAAATTCTTGCTTGCTGCAGCACAACAGAATATTGTGATACAAGGTTCAGTGTGAGGAGAGGGGGGAGATGGGGGGGGGGGGGGGGGAAGAAAGAGTCAAGTGTGTTTTATTGTCACCTGTCCCAGAGAGGACAATGCAACTCTTGCTTGCTGCAGCACAACAGAATATGTAAACATAGCATAGAACAGGAGATAAAAGTTCAGTGTGAGGAGAGAGGGGAGGAGAAGAGAGGGGGGGAGGGAAGGAGGGGGGAGGAGAGGGGGGAAAGAGACAAGAGAGTTTTATTGTCATGTGTCTCAGATAGGACAATGAAATTCTTGCTTGCTGCAGCACAACAGAATATGTAAACATAATACAGAACAGGAGATAAAAGTGTACGGAGAAGGGGGGGGGGAGGAGAGGAGAGAGGACAGGAGAGGGGAAGAGAGGACAGGAGCGGGAGGAGAGTGGGGGGGCGGAGTGAGGAGGGGGGAGACAATAGACAACAGGTGCAGGAGTAGGCCATTTTGCCCCTCGAGCCAGCACCACCATTCAATGTGATCATGCTGATCATCCCCAATCAGTACCCCGTTCCTGCCTTTCCCCGTATCCCCTGACTCTATCTAGCTCTCTCTTGAAAGTGTGGAAATCATTAATCTCATTGCGTCAACTGCCTCTGGCTGTCACTATCATGACATTTGGGGTTGGGGGATATATTAACGCAAGCTGCTTCCATTTGTTCATTAGCGGCCTACAATTGTAAATTGAGACGACTGCCCTGTTCCTGTAATCCCCCCCCTGACAGATGGCCCATTAGAAGGCAGCGCCATGTGGTTTGACAAGCGTTCACATCTGTGATTTGCTCTCTAAACCAGCGCAGCATTCTGGTGTTTGTGATCTTGTTTACGCTGGGGCGCAGAGCCAGGTGCTTCTTCACTGAGAGGGGAAAGCAAAGCAGAGTCACGGGTCACTAAGTCTACATTAAAGGGGAACTTTCTGACCGGCGCCTTCTGAGTCAATGCCAAGAAATGCGAAAACGCGCACCAACAGATTCAGAATAGGTGCAGGAGTAGGCCGTTCGGCCCTTCGAGCCAGCACCGCCATTCAATGTGATCTTGGCTGATCATCCCCAATCAGTACCCCCCCCCCCCCCCCCGTTCCTGCCTTCTTCCCATTTCCCCTGACTCGCTATCTTTAAGTGCCCTATCTAGCTCTATCTTGAACGTGTCCAGAGAACCGGCCTCCACCGCCCTCTGGAGCGGAGAATTCCACAGACTCACAACTCTCTGTGTGAGAGATGCTCTGTGTAGGAAGGAACTGCAGATGCTGGTTTAAACTGAAGGTAAACACAAAGAGCTGGAGTAATTCCACAGACTCACAACTCTGTTGTCTAATCTGTTCCGTATTATGTTTTACATATTCTGTTCCTGAATCTGCATAGTGTTGGCTGCTTGATTGTAATCATGTATAGTCTATCTGCTGATTGGATAGCACATCAGGTGGGCTTGTACACTCTGGAGTTTAGAAGGATGAGAGGATATCTCATTGAAACATATAAGATTGTAAGGGCTTGGACACATTCGAGGCAGGAAACGTGTTCCCGATGTTGGGGGAGTCCAGAACCATGGGCACACAGTTTAAGAATAAGGGGTAAGCCATTTAGAACGGAGAAGAGGAAACCCTTTTTCTCACAGAGTTGTGAGTCTGTGGAATTCTCTGCCTCAGAGGGTGGTGGAGGCAGGTTATCTAGATACTTTCAAGGGAGAGCTAGACAGAGCTCTTAAAAATAGCGGAGTCAGGGGATATGGGGAGAAGGCAGGAACGGGGTGCCAATTGGGGATGATCAGCCATGATCACATTGAATGGCGGTGCTGGCTTGAAGGGCCAAATGGCCTCCTCCTGCACCTATTATCTATTATCACAAAAAGCTATTCACTGTACCTCGGTACTTGTGACAATAGACTGATCGAAAGGTTTGCAGGCTGATTATCATCTTTCTTCATCGAAAATGGATTCTTCTTATGGCTGTGTGTGTGTGTGTGTCTCTAGGTACTTTTGTGAATGATGTCCGCATACCCAAAGGCCAAAGGACGGAGGTGGCGGATGGAGACACGGTGACCTTCGGCCACCCGGATGCGGCGAACATCCCGGAGGGTTGTCTGGCAAGTCAGCAGGACTCCGAGTTCTACTTCCTGTTCCAGAAGGTCCGGGTGCGTCCGGCGGACTTTGACGCCATAACGCTCCCCAAGGTCCGGGCGCAGTGCGGATTCCGGCCCGTTCGCTCCACGGACAAGTGCATCTCTCCGCAGGGGGCCAGGATCCGCAGCTTCACCGAGGCGCCGGCCGCCTCGCGGGCGACGCTGATCCTCAACTCCATCGGCAGCATCAGCACGCTCAAGTCGCAGCTGTCCCCCTTTCAGTCCGAGTGGGGGGGCAACGGCGGCGACGCCAGGGGGATCCCAGGCAAATTCCGACGCTTTTCCCTGGACGGCCGGCGCCCATGCGAGGACGAGGTCACCGTCGCCGCAGCCACCGCCCCGACGCGGCCGGCGGCCAAAAGCCGGCGGAAGACGGTCCACACTGTCCTCCCCGACATCGAGCTGGAGGAGGAAATCCAACGGTTTTCGGTCGAGGTGCAGCAAAGTGCCAACAGCCGCCGGCACTGCAAGTCCGAGTCGGACGTCGACCCAGACCTGCTACGCCAATTAACTCTGGGCGTTCGTGCACTCACGCCGCCCGGGCCAAAGCCAACGGTCAAGAAGCACAAGTCGGAGCACAGTGCTCATATTCTCCGAAGCCCGAGGGATAATGCCCACCTCACCCCCACAGGGTAAGTCCATTCATTTATGATCATAAGTGCAGGAGCGGAATTAGGCCATTCGGCCCACCAAGCCTTCTCCGCCATTCAATCATGGCTGATCTACTAGCAATGTTACAAAATTTTCAGATTTTAATATTCAAGTCTGCAATTATCCCATCAGATAAAGCATACAAAGAAGTTTAATTGGAAACCCAATTCACTTTCATATCTTCAGTATTAAAAAGATTATGGCCATTTTCATACTCGGAAATTAGCATCTTGTTCCCTATTGCTTTTCCATTGACTTCACAAAAGCTGTTATCGAGGACAGTCAAAAGCCCATAACTTTCTTAAAAATTAAGAGAATTGAAAGAATTTCTCAGTTATTATAGATTGAAGCATTCTGAAACTAATATGAAACAATCTTACTTGGATGACCTGAAATTAAAGCATATAACTAGTTAGTTACCCAATTGTAGCTAATTACAAAATTCAATTACTAGATCTAAACATCTATCCATTTCTTAAGAAAATATTAACTTTTTTTTTTAAGCCTAAGTGTCCAAATACCATTCACACAAGAATTCACAATATAACATGATTTTTAAATCTCATTGTTTGAATTTATAGGGCAAATTGAAGGAATTTAATTTTTAATGGGCATTTTAAACAGCTTGCGAGTGGGATTTTCTGGAACGCGATGTATTGGAACGTTGCGGTTGCGGTGAATTTAAACCCAATATCGGCAGGAAATATTCTGGCGGTTTGTATGGGAAACAAGTCACCGTTTCGCAACATGAAATATTAATAAAAGTCATCTACACAAGCAAGTTTATATGAAAAAATAAACAGCTTTCACTTACCTGTCCCCTACGTAAAATCCGTCCCCATTGTTGGCGTTCACGGCATTAGGAGCTAATTTTTATTTTACTGCAGAGCTGAAATAGTCGGGCGATTTAAAAAAATAAATTAAAAAAATAATTAATTTAACTTACCGGCAGTCAGAACGAATCTCCAGCAATAGATCGCACTCCGAGAAAATATAATTCCAGTGGCAAGGGGAAAATCGCATTTTAACACCCCCCCTCCCCCCTTAAACGCGCCAAAGTCACACACATGGCCAGTGACAGAACTGCAGCACCGCTAAAGGTAAGTTTTGTAACATACCTAGATCTACCTCAACCTCCCAACATCGTTCTCCTGCCTTTTCCGCATAACCCCTGACACCCATACTAATCAATAATCTATCTGTCTCTGCCTTAAAAAATATCCATCGACTTGGCCTCCACAGCCTTCCGCCCATTCGGCCCGAGTCTACTCTGCCATTCACTCTCATGGCAGATCTTTCTTTCCCACTCAGCCCCATTCTCCTCCCTTTGCCCTGTAACCTTCGACACTCTTACCAATCAAGTATACACTGGAATTTAGAAGGATGAGAGGGGATCTTACTGAAACATGAGATTATTCGGGGTTTGGACACGCTAGAGGCAGGAAAGAGGTTCCCGATGTTGGGGGACTCCAGAACCAGGGGCCACAGTTTAAGAATAAGGGATGGGCCATTTAGAACGGAGACGAGGAAACACTTTTTCACACAGAGAGTTGTGAATCTGTGGAATTCTCTGCCTCAGAGGGCGGTGGAGGCCGGCTCTCTGAATGCTTTCAAGAGAGAGTTAGATAGAGCTCTTAAAGATAGCGGAGTCAGAGGATATGGGGAGAAGGCAGGAACGGGGTACTGATTGTGGATGATCAGCCATGATTACATTGAATGGGGGTGCTGGCTCATTAGACAATAGGTGCGGGAATAGGCCATTCGGCCCTTCGAGCCAGCACCACTATTTTATGTGATCATGGCTGATCATCCCCAATCAGTACCCCATTCCTGCCTTCTCCCCATATCCCCTGACTCCACTATCTTCAATAGGCCTATCAAGCTCTCACTTGAAAGTATCCAGAGAACCGGCCTCTAGCGTGTCCAAACCCTTAATAATCTTATATGTTTCAATAAGATCCCCTCTCATCCTTCTAAATTCCAGAGTAAACAAACCCAGCTGCTCCATTCTCTCAGCATATGACAGTCCTGCCATCCTGGGAATAAACCTTGTGAACCTATGCTGCACTCAATAGCGAGAATGTCATTCCTCAAATTAGAGGACCAAAATTGCACACAATACTCTGGAATTTAGAAGGATGAGAGGGGATCTTATTGAAACATTTAAGATTATTCAGGGTTTGGACATGCTAGAGGCAGGAAACATGTTCCCGATGTTAGGGGGAGTCCAGAACCAGGGGCCACAGTTTAAGAATAATGGGTAAGCCATTTAGAATGGAGATGAGGAAAAGCTTTTCAACACAGAGAGTGGTGAATCTGTGGAATTCTCTCCCTCAGAGGGCGGTGGAGGCCGGTTCACTGGATGCTTTCAAGAGAGAGTTAGATAGAGCTCTTACACTGATGAGCACACTGTGATCTGTTCTGTATTCATGCCTACTATGTTCTGTTGTGCTGAAGTAAAGCAAGAATTTAATTGTCCTATCAGGGACACATGACAATAAACTCTTGAACTTGAACTTGAACTTAAACATAGCGGAGTCGAGGGATGTGGGGAGAAGGCAGGAACGGGGTACTGATTGTGGATGATCAGCCATGATCACATTGAATGGCGGTGCTGGCTCATTAGACAATAGGTGCAGGAGTAGACTATTTGGCCCTACCCGAGCCAGCACCGCCATTCAATGTAATAATGGCTGATCATCTCCAATCAGTACCCCGTTCCTGCTTTCTCCCCATATCCCCTGACTCCACTATTTTTAAGAGCCCTATCTAGCTCTCTCTTGAAAGCATCCAGAGAATCAGCCTCCACCGCCGTCTGAGGCAGAGAATTCCACAGACTCACCACTTTCTGTGAGGAAATAATGTCTCCTTGTCTCCGTTCTAAATGGCTCACCCCTTAGTCCTAAACTGTGGTCCCTGGTTCTGGACTCCCCCAACATCGGGAACATGTTTCCTGCCTCTAGTGTGTCCAAGCCCTTAACAATCTTATATTTTTCTTTGAGATCCACTCTCATTCTTCTAAACTCCAGAGTGTACAAGCCCAGCTGCTCCATTCTCTCAGCATATGACAGTCCCGCCATCCCAGGAATTAACCTTGTAAACCTACGCTGCACTCCCTCAATAGCAAGAATTCATTGTGATCATGGCTGATCACCCCCAATCAGTACCCCGTTCCTATCTTCTCCCCATATCCCCTGACTCTGCTATCTTTAAGAGCCCTATCTAGCTCTCTCTTGAAAGGTTCAAAGGACTGAATGGCCCACTCCTGCAGCTATTGCCTATAAGAAGTCTTAGAATAAAGGGGAAGTCATTTATGACTGAACTGAGAAAAAACTTTTTTACCCAGAGAGTTGTGAATTTATGGAATTCCCTGCCACAGAGGGCAGTGGAGGCCAAATCACTGGATGGATTTAAAAGAAAGTTAGATAAAGCTCTAGGAGCTAGTGGAATCGAGGGATATGGGGAGAAGGCAGGCACGGGTTATTGATAGCGGACGATCAGCCATGATCACATGAATGGCGGTGCTGGCTGGAAGGGCCGAATGGCCTCCTCCTGCATTTATTGTTTATGTCTAAGAATGCTAATCTTGTCTGCCTGCTAGTTTCAGAAATCCCTATCCTGGGGAGCAAAGAGACTGAGCTTCCAACATATTTCTGCCACCCTTGATTTCATTATATACATCTCGGGTCACACCTCTGCATTCTTTGCTCGAGAAAAAAAATGGGTTGAAATGATCCAATTTAGATCAATGTGGATGAAAAGTGTAATAATGAACATAGAAAATAGGTGCAGGAGGAGGCCATTCGGCCCTTCGAGCCAGCACCGCCATTCAATATGATCATGGCTGATCCTCCGCTATCAATAACCCGTGCCTGCCTTCTCCCCGCATCCCTGGACTCCACTAGTCCCAAGAGCTCTATCCAACTCTCTGAAATCCATCCAGTGATGTTGTCTCCACTGCCCTCTGTGGCAGGGAATTCCATAAATTGACAACTCTCTGGGTAAAAAAGTTTTTTCTCAGCTCAGTCATAAATGACCTCCCCTTTATTCTAAGACTGTGGCCCCTGGTTCTGGACTCGCCCAACATTGGGAACATTTTTCCTGCATCTAGCTTGTCCAGTCCTTTTATAATTTTATGTTTCTATAAGATTCCCCCTCATCCTTCTAAACTCCAGTGAATATAAGCCTAGTCTTTTCAATCTTTCCTCATATGACAATAAAGTGCATGTTTTCCCGAGTAATTCTGCACTTTGCAGATTGCACATTTGTGTAGGAAGGAACTGCAGATGCACATTGCTGTGTGCCAGAGGTTATGGGGAGAAGACAGGAGAGTAGGGTTGAGATGGATTAGCCATGATAGACTTGATGGTCCGAATGGCCTAATTCTACTCCTATTTCTATGACCTTCTGCTGGTTTGCACTGAAGATAGACAAGAAATGCTGGAGTAACTCTGCGGGACAAGCAGCCTCTTTGCAGAGTAGCCACTTCCCCCCCCCCCCCCCCCCCCAGCCAACTATGAATCTTTCTACGTTTCCTTAATCGTCGTCTGCTTTGATCTGTTGTTTTCACACCTGACCCTTCCATATCTCTAGTTTCCCTCTCCCTTGACTCAGTTTGAAGAAGGGACTCGACCCGAACAGTCAACCATTCCTTCTCTCGCGAGATGCTGCCTGACCCGCTGAGTTAATCCAGCTGTTTGTGTCTATGCTCAAGTCAATAGACAACAGGTGCAGGAGGAGGCCATTCGGCCCTTTGAGCCAGCACCGCCATTCAATGTGATCATGGCTGATCATCCCCAATCAGTACCCCGTTCCTGCCTTCTCCCCATATCCCCTGACTCCGCTATCTTTAAGAGCCCTATCTAGCTCCATCTGGAAAGTATCCTGAGAACCGGCCTCCACCGCCCTCTGAGGCAGAGAATTCCACAGACTCACAACTCTCTGTGTGAAAAAATGTTTCCTCATCTCCGTTCTAAATGCCTCACCCCTTATCCTTAAAATGGATGCCCCTCTTCTTTCATTGATTACTTAAAAGGGTAGATTGGTTCGGCAGGGAACCCTAACTGAAACTTGGACTCGGGATTAGATGAAAAGTTATACTCTATATTCCTTGATCTTATCTCCAATGATGGATTAATGGTAAATTATTCCATTATTTATGATTTCTTTTTTGACTTATATTTTATTTTTCTCTGTTTCTCTCTTTAAAAAAAAAATTATTAGAGACAAAGTGATTCATTTGATAATATTAATAATAATGTATGATTGTTGCACACGAAATATTACTATCACAATATGTGTTTGCTAATGTACTGCTTACCTACTCTAATAAAAAATATATATATCAAAAAAAAAATGGATGCCCCTGGTTCTGGACTCCCCCAACATCGGGAACATCGGTTTCCTGCCTCTAGCGTGTCCAAACCCTCAATAATCTTATATGTTTCAATAAGATCCCCTCTCATCCTTCTAAACTCCAGAGTACACAAGCCCAGCCGCTCCATTCTCTCAGCATATGACAGTCCCGCCATCCCGGGAATTAACCTGGTGAACCTACACTGCACTCCCTCAATAGCAAGAATGTCCTTCTATCAAATCGGGACCAAAACTGCACACAATACTCCAGGTGTGGTCCCACTAGGGCCCTGTACAACTGCAGACGGACCTCTTTGCTCCCATACTCAACTCCTCCTGTTATGAAGGCCAACATGCCATTCGCTTTCTTCACTGCCATCTGCACTCGTTTGCAATGGAAATATCCTCAATCTTCAGGTTTGTCATGGTAACTTGAATTTCACTGTACCTTAACTGGTACATGTGACAATAAACTGACCTGGAAACCTTGTTTTGTGTCGCGTTGCATGCTGATTACGTGTGTCGCCAGCACTCTTCTCCCCTGGGCAGTCCCTGGTCTCCTCCATTGCCAGAGTGCAGCCAGAGGCTAAATGCAGGCATGCGTCTGTCATTTTACTTGGGTAGCTTATTGCCCAATGGTACAAACCAGGGGTGGGGAACCTTTTCATGTTGGAATGCGGCATTAAGTTAGCTGTAATCTAATAAGGCCGCATCCAAGAAACTTCAATTAGATATGCTTTAAAAATGCACATTATTTTGTAAAAATCTAACTACTAAGTACTAACGTCAAGAAAATGAAAAAAAGTTTGTTAATTCTAAAGTTAACTAACCTTTTAATCAAAGATCCGATAGCAAGCAAGATAGACCACTCCTTCTAAATGCAATGGGCTGACGTATAGTACGCAACGGAGCGGAACGTGGGCCTATTTTTCATCCATTTCAGTAACCCAACCCGAGTCGCAGTGTAATCAACGTTGCGGGGGAACAGTTTGTGTTAATGCATTATAAGTCTGAAAATGTGGAGAAGATTTTTCCCAAATCACTTTTATTTTTACGAGGATGTTTCCGTAACTGGTTTCCGTCTCCGCACTAGTATCCTACGGGATCTTTCGTGCGGAGACGGAAGCCGGTTACGGAAATGGGGCCACAAATTACCCATGAATCTGCTCATGACCGTACTACGTCTTTTTCGTCGAGTGGTCTATCTTCCTTGTTATAGGACCTTGGCTTTTAATGACTTTGTTGTGACTGCTTTGAAGTGAGGAATTGAGTCGGCCCTTCGAGCCTGCACCGCCATTCAATATGATCATGGCTGATCATCCAACTCAGTATCCCGTACCTGCCTTCTCTCCATACCCTCTGATCCCCTTAGCTACAAGGGCCACATCTAACTCCCTCTTAAATATAGCTAATGAACTGGCCTCAACTACCCTCTGTGGCAGAGAGTTCCAGAGACCCACCACTCTCTGTGTGAAAAAAGTCCTTCTCATCTCAGTCCTAAAGGATTTCCCGCTTATCCTTAAGCTGTGTCCCCTTGTCCTGGACCTCCCCAACATCGGGAACAATCTTCCTGAATCTAGCCTGTCCAACCCCTTAAGAATTTTGTAAGTTTCTATAAGATCCCCTCTCAATCTCCTAAATTCTAGAGAGTATAAACCGAGTCTATGCAGTCTTTGTTCATAAGACAGTCCTGACATCCCAGGAATCAGTCTGGTGAACCTTCTCTGCACTCCCTCTCTGGCAATAATGTCCTTCCTCAGATTTGGAGACCAGAACTGTACGCAATACTCCAGGTGTGGTCTCACCAAGACCCTATACAACTGAAGTAGAACCTCCCTGCTCCTATACTCAAATCCTTTTGCTATGAAAGCTAACATACCATTCGCTTTCTTCACTGCCTGCTGCACCTGCATGCCTACTTTCAATGACTGGTGTACCATGACACCCAGGTCACGCTGCATCTCCCCTTTTCCTAGTCGGCCTCCATGAAGACAATGACTTAAGACTTTTGCCTTCCACCACAGTGAGGAGGTGCCTGGTGAACTCATTGTGGTGGATGTTGGATATGTGTTTATTGTGTGTTTTGTTTTTTTAATCATATGTTATGACTATGGTAACAATTTCGTTCAGACCGAATGGTCTGAATGACAATAAAGGAGTCTAATCTAATCTAATTCTTCAGACTGGTCTGTCTGCCTGTCAGATGCTGCCTGTCCCGCTGAGTTCCTCCAGCATTTTGTGTCTGTCTGTCTATGTGTGATCTGCACCTGCCGTTCCTTATTTCTACATTCCTTCCCTTTTGCTGGGTTGGCCTTTGGAAAAGTCCGTTACCTCTGGTGCGTAAAGGCGTTTGGAAGGTTGCATGTCAAAGATTGCTGTGTGAGAAAGAAACAGATGCTGGAAAAGTCAAAGGTAGACAAATACTGTCGGAACTCAGCTGGTGAGACAGCATCTATGAAGCGAAGGAATAGGTGGTGTTTCGGGTCAAGACCCTTCTTCAGACTGATTCAGGGGAGCGGGCGGTACAGAGACAGAATGTAGTCGGAGACAGTAAGACTAGTGGGAGAACTGGGAAGTGGGAGGGGATGGAGAGAGAGGGAAAGCAAGGGCTTCTTGAAGTTGGAGAAGCCAATGTTCATACCGCTGGGGTGTAAATTGCCCGAGCGAAATATGAGGTGCTGCTCCTCCAATTTGCAGTGGGACTCACTCTGGCCATGGAGGAGGCCCAGGACAGAAAGGTCGGATTCGGAATGGGAGGGGGAGTTCAAGTGCTGAGCCACTGGAAGATCAGGTTGGATAATGCGAGCTGAACGGAGGTGATGGGCAAAGTGATCTCACCGATGTAGAGCAGCTGATGCAATAGATGTAAAATCAGGGCACTGGTTTGGGGATGATCAGTCTTGATCACATTGAATGGCGGTACTAGCTCGAAGGGCCGAATGGCCTACTCCTGCACCTACTGTCTATAAATCGATCTCCATTGTTCTCAGTGCATTTCAGGTCACAACAAATTGAAACGTATAAGGTTGTTAAGGGATTGGACACGCTAGAGGCAGGAAACATGTTCCCGATGTTGGGGGAGTCCAGAACCAGAGGCCACAGTTTAAGAAGAAGTAGTAAGCCATTTAGAATGGAGACGAGGAAACACTTTTTCTCACAGAGAGTGGCGAGTCTGTGGAGGCAGGTTCTCTGGATGCTTTCAAGAGAGAGCTAGATAGGGCTCTTAAAAATAGCGGTCAGGGGATAAAGGGAGAAGGCAGGAACGGGGTACTGATTGGGGATGATCAGCCATGATCGCATTGAATGGCTCGAAGGGCCAAATGGCCTACTGCTGCACCTATTGTCTAAATCACTTAAAAAATTAAAAATATCTATTCTCTGTTGTTTTTTCTAGTATAGTGAACTCTGTTTCCTGCAACTATCGACATTAGCGCAATCTTTCACATGTTTTAGACAAAATTCAATAGGTGCAATTCGGCCCCTCGAGCCAGCACCGCCATTCAATGCGATCATGGCTGATCATCATTGCTGGGCGGCGAGGAGGATTTGTTGACGCTCGTGTGCTTTTTGTCTTTCAGGAAGAAGCGAGGGCGTCCACGGAAGCACCCTTTGGGCAGCGTCCCCCTTGGCTCCAAGGTCACGTGTCAGGTCTTCAGCCGCACGCTGTACTCGGCGGAGCAGTGTGCCGCCGAGCAGTGCCAGCTGCCGCAGGAGGACACCCTGGAGTGGGTGCAGTGTGACGATTGTGACGCTTGGTACCACACAGAGTGTGTCGGCTGCAACTACGTTGCCATGAAGGAATCATCGGCGGAGTTCCACTGCGGCTGCACGTAATGGTCCCGCGGCGGGCGCCGAGAGACAAAATAATACCCCCACCCACCCTCCACCCGTTCACTGCCTCCCGGTCGGGCTTTGCCTCCAAGCTCTGTAAGCTTGAGTGACAACGTCAGCCATCTGCAAAGTCCCTCTATCCGCCATTTCTTTCCAGCGAACTCCACACTTGAAAAGGGCCTCTGCATTTAAACTGGAGAAGTGCCGGCGAAGTCGCGGCCACTGACAAGCGGGACCCGACGAGTGAATTGAAACAAAAAGGCACCAAGTGCTGGAGTAACTCGGCGTGTCGGGTGGCATCCCCAGAGAACGTGGGCGGACCGGCGACGTTTTGAGTCGAACCTTCCTGGGACTGAAATGTTGCAATTTTAGTTTGTTTTCTCCACTGTAGGGGACTGTACTGCATATGTCTCTGTGGTTGTGCCCACCCAGACGAAGCCTGTATGGCAGCCCTCGGACATCAGCATGATCTTCAAACTTTGAAAAATGCATGTGAAGATCTGAGTAATTTAATTTCTATGGCTGAAGCGGACTGGATCAAATTGCCCGCAACTTTCTTTCTTCCGTTTACCGAAACTATTTTCATGCCACGAGATTAACGTTCTGAACACATCTTTAAACGGAAAGAGGGAGCAGGCGTTACTTTTGCTGAATTCAGGCCATTAAGGACGAAAGGGCCTGTCCCACTTACGCGCCATTTACGTGACCTGCTAGCGTGTGGGTAGCACGGTGACGGGCGCGTGGAAGAGCGCGGACTTCGTCCAGCACGAATTCTTCGCGCGCCACCGGCCTGTCGTATAACTGACGGCCAAAGCGGGACAGGCCCAAGACCTGGAACGACGCAACGTTTCACCTCCAACAGCAGCAGAAGCAGGCAAACGATCGCCGATCTCGGCCTGGGGCTCACGGCTGTTGCGGATCCGAATCCGGATCCGCCCCCCACTTCTACTCCCAGATCGGGGCAAGAAAATTGAAGATAGACACAAAATGCAGGATTAACTCAGCGGGACCGGCAACATCTCTGGACTGAAGCAATGGGTGACGTTTCGGGTCGAGACCCTTCTTTCAGACTGAATAAGAGTCTCGACCGGAAACATCATCCATTCCTTCTTTCCAGAGATGCTGTCGGTCCCGCTGAGTTACTCCTGCATTTTGTGTCTATCTTCAAATGACGTCACGCGCTCCAGACATCATTGCGGACGCACGGTGACGCACGGGACCGTTGCACGACCGTCACTACTGGCCTGTCACGTAAGTGGCGGCCCAAGTGGGACAGTCCGTTAATTGTTTCCTTAAATGAACAGAACCATGGATGTTGCATTAATCTGGCTGCAATCTGACAATTTAGCTAATTGCAGTTGTCTTTGCTATTCATATACGTCTTCATAGGTGATAGGAGAAGAATTAGGCCATTCGGCCCATCGTCCATTCCTATTCAATAATTGCTGATCTATCTCTCATTCCTAACCTTGTACATAGAAAATAAGTGCAGGAGGAGGCCATTCGGCCCTTGGAGCCAGCACCGCCATTCATTCTGATCATGGCTGATCGTCCCCAATCAATAACCCGTGCCTGCCTTCTCCCCATATCCCTTGATTCCACCAGCCACTAGAGCGCTATCTAACTCTCTCTTAAATCCATCCAGTGATTTGGCCTCCACTGCCCTCTGTGGCAGGGAATTCCACAAATTCACAACTCTGGGTGAAAAAGTTTTTTCTCTCACCTCAGTCTTAAATGGCCTCTCCTTTATTCTATGACTGTGGCCCCTGGTTCTGGACTCACCCAACATTGGGAACATTTTTTCCTGCATCTAGCTTGTCCAGCCCTTTTATAATTTTATATGTTTCTATAAGATCCTCCTGCCTTCTCCCCATAACCCCTGACACCCGTACTAATCAAGAATCTATACCGTTAAAATATCCATTGATTTGGCCTCCACAGCCCTCTGTGGCAATGAATTCCACTTGTGTTATTTATCATTGAAGGGGTGAAAATGCATTTGGTTTTGTATTTGCCGATTGTCGTCTGGTAGGTTTATGTCAGTTGTCTGGTAGGTTGATGTGAAGGCTGGATCCAAACACTGCTAACGTTCTCTGTATGATTGCATGTGCTGCAAATGTTGCCAGTGCAGATATGCATGGGCAGCTTAGCTCTTGGGTAAAGCCATGCCTGATGGCACTTGGTGCTTGGCAGGATCTGGTGATTCAAACATCCAGTGATTCTTTTCTGGAGCTCAGCGCGCTGGAGTAACTCCGCTGGTCAGGCAGTGCAACTGGCGGGCGCGGACAGGCAATGTTCTCGGTTGGGGGTTACACAAAAAGCTGGAGAAACTCAGCGGGTGCAGCAGCATCTAAGGAGCGAAGGAGATAGGCGACGTTTCGGGTCGAGACCCTTCTTCAGACTGCATCATCTCCAGCACTTTGTGTTCTACGGGGAGATTCCAGCATCCTCGTGACTAGTTTTTTTTTGTTTTAGTCAGGAATTAATGGTCGTAACATAACACTACTACTCAATCTTGTGGGAGGAGATTGTCTTAAATGCTGGAAGATCGACACAAAAGGCTGGGAGTAACTCGGCGGGACAGGCAGCATCATCTGGAGGGAAGGAATGGGTGACGTTTCCGGTCAAGACCCGTCTTCAGACAATGCACAATTTGTCTGGTTGGACTTGGATATTCAGGAGATGGGCAGGAAGGCAAAGGATCAGTCTGAAGAAGGGTCTCCCATTCCTTCTCTCCAAAAGTGCTGCCTGTCCCGCTGAATTACTCCAGCATTTGCTGTCTATCTTCGATGCAAACCAGCATCTGATTGACCGGCCTGCTCAAAGGACCAGTTGTTTAAGAAAGAACTGCTGATGCTGGTAAAATCGCAGGTAGACAAAAAAAAAATTTCGGAGACAGCAGGAGAACATCTTCAAAGTTTTGGAGAGAGGAGGAGAACTTCTTCAAAGGATCAGTTGATTGTTTTAACTGATTCAAGAAACCAATTTAGTTTCTTGCGTCATTTTCGTAGAGGTCAGCGATTCTTCTTACTGCCGGGCACCCTGCCTCACGAAGATACAAATTGTATTTATGTTGGTAGACAAAAGTGCTGGAGAAACTCAGTGGGTGCAGCAGCATCTATGGAGCAACAGAAATAGGCAACATTTCAGGCCGAAAACCCGGTTTATGTTATGCAGTTTCTCATCCATCCTGTATTTTCACAGCCTTTTTTTTTTAGCAAAATGGGCACTCGATTTGATTGCAGGGAATTACATTAATTACAGTTCTCAACCAATTTTTTGCATTTGCTCCTCGACTGGCCTCTGGTTTGTTTGCTCGTGGAAAGCCAATAGACAATAGGTGCAGGAGTAGGCCATCCGGCCCTTCAGGCCAACACCGCCATTCAATGTGATCATGGCTGATCATCCACAATCAGTACCCCGTTCCTGCCTTCTCTCGATATCCCTTAACTCCGCTATCCCTAAGAGCTCTATCTAGCTCTCTCTTGAAAGCATCCAGTGAACCAGCCTCCACCGCCCACTGAGGCAGAGAATTCCACAGATTCACAACTCTCTGGCTGACAAAGTTTTTTCTCATCTCTGTACTAAATGGCTGACCGCTTATTCTTGTACTATGGCCCCTGGTTCTGGACTCCACCGACATCAGGAACCTGGTTCCTGCCTCTTAATGCGTCCAAACCCTTAATAATCTTATATGTTTCAATAAGATCCCCTCTCATCCTTCTAAATTCCAGAGTATACAAGCCAAGCTGCTCCATTCTCTCAGCATATGACAGTGCCGCCATCCCGGGAATTAACCTCGTGAACCTACCTACACTGCACTCCCTCAATAGCAAGAATGTCCTATCAAATTAGGGGAGCAAAACTGCACACAATGCTCCATTTGTGGTCTCACTAGGGCCATGTACAACTGCAGAAGGACCTCTTTGCTCCTATACTCGACGACTTGTTATGAAGGCCAACATGCCGTTCACTTTCTTCACTGCCTGCTGTACCTGCATGCTTACTTTCATAGACTGATGAACAAGGACCCCCCAGATCTAAACTTTTTTTTGGTTGCAGATACTTAATCACTTGCGTCTGGGTGTAAGTACAACTACTGCCATCTTTGTGCAAGATGTATGGGTCACACATAACAACTTGTGCCCAAGTCTGATAACTTGAAATAGCGGCCATGCTTTAAGACCACAATATTGGCTGGCACAAAGGCACAACTTCGGAGTTAGGAAGAGTAGAGGGATCATCGTTTCAACTTTGAAACTGTAATGCCTGCCCTGTGCATGGAGGCTGTATTAGTCTGAGAGTCATGTTCGGCGCTAATCAAGCCTCACTAGAAAGTATTGCTTCAATTTCTTGCAAGTAAATGGATGGCTTAACTTGGTTCACTTTCCCTGTTCTGGGTTGAAGTGCAGTTCCAATTGGCCAGTGTTCAGTTTAAGTTACTGCATTTTGTAGCTGTTCTGCTCCTGTGGGAACTATGCTCCTGCATGCTGAATGAGACCTGCCACAAATAGTCTTTGTAGTGCATCTGTAAATGTTCAGCGATTTGTGTGTGTGTCTCTCTCTCACCCTTTTTGTTTTCTCTCTTCCCCCCCCCCCCCCCCCCCCCCCCCCCCAAAATCTGGTGAGTGTGTCTGAGTGTGCGTCTCTGATGAGTGTGTCTCTATCTGGTGTGTGTGTCCATATCTGGTGACTGTGTGTCTCTATATCTGGTGAGTGTGTGTATCTGGTGAGTGTGTGTGTGTCTATATCTGGTGAGTGTGTCTCTCTGCCTGTGTGTCTCGGTTGAGTGTGTGTGTCTATATCTGGTGAGTGTGTCTCTCTGGTCTGTGTGTGTGTGTCTTTATATCTGGTGCGTGTGTGTCTCTCTGGCGAGTGAGTGTGTCTCAATAGCTGGTGAGTGTGTGTCTATATCTGGTGAGTGTGTGTCTATATCTGGTGTGTGTGTGTGTCTCTATCTCTGGAGGGTGTGTCTGGTGAGTGTGTGTCTCTAGATCTGGTGAGTGTGTGTGTCTTTATATCTGGTGCATGTGTGTCTGTCTTGTGAGTCTGTGTCTATGGTGCGTGTGTATGTGTGTCTCTCTATCTGGTGTGTGTGTGTGTGTGCTTTAGTCCTGGCAGTAAATCCTGCTCCCTGTCCCTCCTGTATTTTCCTTTGTGAAAATTGTCATCTTGATGAAAAGTTTATTTTAATGAGGGGGGGGCGGTTTGCTGACCTCGGTGGGCAGACAGGGAGGTACAGGCGGCTGAATCTATGAGCACAACTCATTCATTGTGTCCATGGTGAAGGTGGCTTGTAATTGAACTGACAGTCCCCCAGAATGTACCGTGCTCCATTCACATACGATATCCTTGGCAGGGACGTACATAACTCGGCGATTCGCAGGTCTGGTTTTATAGGGAAGTGAAAATAAGGCTGGTGTTGTCTGTTCTCCTGATTATGACTTCCGTATCCGAACTCTTTTCATTATAGATTTCAGTGTCGCTCAGCTCTGAGCAGATGTGTAGTTCAGGTCCAGCAACTGGTGGTCTGGCACCGCCTTTAGTCCAGACACCCAATTTAATTAAGACCACCAGTTGCTGGAAAATCGATGGCCGACCAGTATTTAATTGTCCCTGAAGAACCATTTCATTGAGGTGCCTTAATGGGCCTGTCCCACGTAGGCCACTGCCGGAGACTTTGCAGTCGCCACATGTTCGCGGGTGGCTGACGGGGAGTTGCTTTCATGGTCGTGAGGAGTTCCCACATTTTGGTCGCCGAGAATTTTTCAACATGTTGTGGTGGGTCTCTGGAACTCTCTGCCACAGAGGGTAGTTGAGCCCAGTTCATTGGCTATATTTAAGAGGGAGTTAGATGTGGCCCTTGTGGCTAAGGGGATCAGAGGATCAAGGAGAGAAGGCAGGTACGGGATACTGAGTTGGATGATCAGCCATGATCATATTGAATGGCGGTGCAGGCTCGAAGGGCCGAATGGCCTACTCCTGCACCTAATTTCTATGTTGATTAGCGCCGATGAGAGTGAAGCAGCCATGGAGAGTATGAATTCTCCAGCCGTAGGTGGGTCGCCAGGAAGTCTTAGTGGGCTGGCAAGAGGTGGGAGGATCTCACAGGTTGGAGCCGGTGCTGACCGGTGAATTTCATTGACTCATTGTGGGGAAAAAAAGGTGAGCAGTAGTGTTCAGAACCAAGGAACCAGCCGGTGATGTTAAATGTCCGCCGAGCTTCACAGCCGTGTATCTCTGGCTTCTTAGAAGTTGTCTATGCTCCTTCCCCCCTCTTTTAAAGGACTTACCGTACACTGTGCTTTAGCCGTCTTAATTACAGCGCCAACCTTCCTGTTCATTGCGGTGTATGTCTGTATCACCTTGGCTTTGCACTATGGGAATTTTTTTTTTAAACAGCGCACCCCCCGCTTGCCCTGGCCTCCGCCTTTGCGATGTGTTTGTGTGTGTGTTCCGCTCTGACAGCCGCCGTTCCAGTTCCCGGTTTTTCAGGCGACTGCCACCAACTAGACAGTCGCAGGCAGTCTTGAAAAATCGCCTGCGTGGGACAGGCCCATGAAGCTCTCAATTCTGAAATTGGAACGATGCACGTGGGTGTGTTGCTGAGAAAATGATGCGGTTTTATTTGACCATAAACCAAACACAAGCAGGTTGTACTTTCAAAGAACAGACTTCAGCTGATCTGCATTCTGATGGAAAAGTATTTTGGCACTAAAAGCATTAACATAGCACTTACGGGCTATTTATTTTAATAATCGGTGGCGTTGTAAATGGGGGGTGGGAGGGGGTGGGTATATGGTGTACTCGAGTAAGAGTGATGCAATTTTTTTTTTAAATTTAGCATTCACAACATTAGAATTCTGTTTAGTTCTAGATCAATTGTAGGAAGGATTTGAAACAAAATCTCTCTTGATGTTGCACAGAGTACAGCAAATGTTCTTGGGATTGTTCTTGGAGCAAATGAGGATTGGAGCTTAAATGAAATTGGGCTGAATTGCGTGAGTGGGTGCGGGGGGGGGGGGGGGGGGTGGATTTCCACAACTTTGCAACGCTTGATTTGCAATTGAATAGTATTGCATGATCTCTGCAGGTCTCAAAGCACCTTACAGTGAGCGAAGGTAGACAAAAATGCTGGAGAAACTCAGCGGGTGAGGCAGCAACTATGGAGCGAAGGACTGGGCGACGTTTCGGGTCGAGACCCGTTTCAATTTATCTTTCAAACTTAACTATTTTGTACATGTACCTGTCAGGTTGCAAGTTGGAACTTTTTTTTATGCTACAACAAACTTTATGACGTTGGGGAATAAATCGGGGAGTAAATTCATCTGCATTTTTAAAGTTATTATAAAGCGATGCGGCAAAATCCAAGTGAGATGGATTGCATGTGTTGGAATATGAGGAAAACAGGATCATAACATTAGACACAAAGTGCTGGAACAACTCGGCTTGATTCTCTGGAAAAAAGGAACAGTTGACGTTTCTCAAGAGATGGTGCCTGACCCGCTGAGTTGCTCCAGCACTTTGTCTGTCTATCTTTGGTATAAACCAGCATCTGAAGTTCCTTCCTCCTCAAGCTCACGAAAATTGTAGTTATTTAAGCGGGCGTAGATATGTGAATGTGAAATCGTCAATATAAGCTTTTTACTTGTAACTAATTGGATCCTTGATCTGTATTTATATGGTTAAGAAGGAACTGCAGGTGCCGGGGGAAAAAAATCGAAGGTGGACAAAAATGCTGGAGAAACTCCAGTCTGAAACTTCTTCAAGTCTGAAGAAGGGTCTCGACCCGAAACGTCGCCTATCTCCTTCGCTCCTTAGATGCTGCTGCACCCGCTGAGTTTCTCCAGCTTTTTGTGTAACCCCCCCTGCTGGAGAAAATCAGTGGGTGAGGCAGCATCCATGGAGCGAAGGAATATTCCTTTGCTCCGTAGATGCTGCCTCACCCGCTGAGTTTCTCCAACGTTTTTGTCTACCTTCTATTGATATGGTTGTCTCCACAGGGCTGGTGATGAAGCCCAGAGGTGGCATTGGTGGCCCACGATAAGTTTCCTACTGTAGACACAAAATGCTGTAGTAACTCAGCGGGACATGCAGCATCCCAGGAGAGAAGGAATGGGTGACATTTCTGTCGCTGGATGTCATGTTGTCACTTGCGGGCGGAGCACCAAGGCAAATGCCTTGTATGTGAATACTTGGGCAACAAACTTGTGCATTCATTCATCACCACTCCCTTCTCCCCGGACATGCTGCCTGTCCCGCCGAGTTGCTCCAGCATTTTATCTATCTTCGGTGTAAACCAGCATCTGCAGTTCCTCGCTACGCATAAGCTTCGTACAGCTCGTTCCCATCCGCATACAGCTTGACTGATCAAGCACTCTGGTGGCTGGTTGGCAATGGGTGTGTTCCATCTGTGCAAGTCTTCCATCGTGCACAGCACAGGTGCTAGACCTTCTATTGCTGCACCAGGCTCGACCCCGAGCATAGCTGCCTGAGGAGTTTGCACGTGTGTGTGAGTGAGACGTGCGGGTTTGTAGGTTAATTGCCTCTACCTGCAGGGACAAGATGAGAAAGGAGGATGATATAGATGCTATAGCAGGTGATCGCTGGTCGGCGTGGATGCTGTATCTTTCAAGCAATACAAGTGTGCAATGAAGGTTAAATCCTAGCTCTTCCCTTTTTTCCCCCAATTTCTCCTTTTCCTAGAATTGCATTACAAAGCAGATTGGTGAATAAAAATCAAAACTCAGGAGATGGAGTATTTATGTCTAAGATTTATGTCTAATTATGACAAGAAGTCCTAGAATTTGAGTATTGTTGGTATGGATTGATGCACGCCCTGTACGGTGTCACTGCCATTACTATTACAGTACCAAACGTTCAAAATGCTGGAGTAATTCAGCATGCTAGGCAGCATGGACATGGATAGGCGACATTTAACACTCAGTCAGAGTGCTGGAGTGACTCAGGCAGCATCTGTGGAGAACATGGATAGGTGAAGTTTCACAGAGTGCTGGAGTAACTCAGCGGGCTAGGCAGCATCTCTGGAGAACATGGATCGGTGACGTTTCAGGTTAGAAAAAAACATAGAACATAGAAAAATAGGTGCAGGAGTAGGCCATTCGGCCTTTCGAGCCTGCACCGCCATTCAATGTGATCATGGCTGATCATCCAACTCAGTATCCCGTACCTGCCTTCTCTCCATACCCCCTGATCCCTTTAGCCACAAGTGCCACATCTAACGCCCTCTTAAATATAGCCAATGAACTGGCCTCAACTACCTTCTGTGGCAGAGAATTCCAGAGACTCACCACTCTCTGTGTAAAGAATGTTTTCCTCATCTCGGTCCTAAAGGAATTCCCCCTTATCCTTAGACTGTGACCCCCTTGTTCTGGACTCCCCCAACATCGGGAACAATCTTCCAGCATCTAGCTTGTCCAACCACTTAAGAATTTGGTAAGTTTCTATAAGATCTCACCCACGGTAGAGATCATTTAGACTGCTATGCATGAAGCAGGGTTCGGACTTGAAACATAACCTACGTTCTGCGGAGATGCTGCCCGCCCCCCCCCCCCCCCCCCCCCCCCGGTTTCCTCCAGCACATTGTGTCTTTTTCCGTAAACCAGCCTCTGCCGTTCCTTTTTACTATACTACAGTATCAAATCTGCTTATTATTTTTAATGCTTTTATTCATCAGTTTTTACGAGCCCTTTAAGTACAAGTCTGAGGGAACTATGCTGTTAATTATTATTCAATATTCCCTATTTGAAGAGGAATGTGGTATTCTGGGTGGGTGGTTGTGCACTTACGTCTGAAAATCAGGTTATAACCAAAAATAAATTCAGCTACATAACAAATCAGCATAACATATATTGTATTTTCAAGTTATCATATTGTACAAGCATTTTGTAAAATGCACTGGATCTTTACTGTCTGAATAGATTTGGTTGTGGACTTGCATTAATTATGAAACCATTAATTATTACAACTTATCAGTTGCTTGTTTCTCTGATCGTAGAAAGATTCTTGCTGTAAACCACTGCCGATGTTGAATAAATTAAATCACATGGAGCGGTGGAGGCTTTTAATTTAATTGTTGGGTACAACACAACAAACGCAATACCATACTTGTCCCCCCCTTGACTCCATTCAAGGACCCAAGCAGTCTTTCCAGGTGCGGCAGAGATTCACCTGCACCTCCTCCAACCTAATCTATTGCATCCACTGCTCTAGGTGTCGGCTGGTCTACTTCGGTGAGACCAAGCGTAGGGTTGGCGATCGCTTCGCCGAACACCTCAGCTCCTTTTGCAATAACTAACCTGATCTCCCGGTGGCTCAGCACTTCGACTCCCCTTCCCATTCCAAATCCGACCTCTCTGTCCTGGGCCTCCTCCATGGCCAGAGTGAGCACCACTGGAAATTGGAGGAGCAGCACCTCATATTCTGCTTGGGCAGTTTGAACATTGACCTCTCTAATTTCAGGTAGTCCTTTCTGTCTCCTCCCCTTCTCAGCTCTCCCTCTAGCTCTCTGGCTCCTCTTCCTTGCTTCTTCCCGCCCTCCACCCACCCCACATCAGTCTGAAGAAGGGTTCCGGCCTGAAATGTTTCCTTTGCTCCATAGATGCTGCCTCACCCGCTGAGTTTCCCCAGTATTTTTGTCTACCTCAGAAACAATACCAAGGTTCCTCTATGCATTAGTAGTTTCTCCCCTCTCCTCGTAACTCCACCTTGCCCCATCAAATCTTGCAGGACAGGCACCGTCTCTGGATTGAAGGAATAGGCGACGTTTCAGACCCAAAATGTCACCCATTCGTTTTATCCAGAGATGCGGACTGTCCCGCTGAATTCCTCCAGCATTTTGTGTCCATCTTCGGTGTAAACCAACATCTGCAGTTCCCTCCTAGACATAAAACTTTGTGTTATGTCACGTTTGTAGGTTAATTGGCCTCTGTAAATGGTCCCTAGTGTGCTGGGAGTCGATGACAGTAGACAATAGGTGCAGGAGGAGGCCATTCGAGCCAGCACCGCCATTCAATGTGATCATGGCTGATCATCCACAATCAGTACCCCGTTCCTACCTTCTCCCCATATCCCCTGACTCCGCTATCTTTAAGAGCCCTATTTAGCTCTCTTGAAAATATCCAGAGAACCGGCCTCTGAGGCCGAGAATTCCACAGCCTGCACTCTGCTGAAGTGGTTTACCTGGCTGATTTGCTTCAATCAATTGGCCCTTCTGGTTGGGGGAAAGACCATTATGTGCTGCAGTTGCAGCTTCTGCCCCCTGCTGAAAAACACAAACAAGTCTCAGGCAGAGGCTCAGCTTTGATTCAATGTCTTTCAAAGGCAGACCATCCATTGTCTCTTTGTTTGTGCGTGCATGTTAAGAGGGGGACATGAATAATGGAATCTGTGCTTGTGGAACTACATAATCATGTTATGCAGGGTGAATGGTGAAAGAAAAGGTGAAGGTTTCCTGCACCATTTTGAAAATAACATTAGCCGGAAGCCATATCTGCCACATTGAACCAGTTTATGCCTCGGGGCAGACTCAAACTGCACTCCTCCATACGTTAATATTTCAGGATTTTTCAGATTAGCCTGAATTTCACAGCTTATTCACAGCTTGAGGTATTTTATGCATAGAAACATAGAAAATAGGTGCAGGAGTAGGCCATTTGGCCCTTCGAGCCTGCACCGCCATTCAATATGATTGCAGTGTTAGTATAGTGTTATTACAGTGATAGTGTTATTAATACTGTCATTGTGCTGAGCGATGCTGTAACTAGAGCTTTTCACCGTATTACATTCATATCCAGGGTCAATGGTAGCTGGCGTCAAGAGTTTCACATCGGAATAAAATTGTGAAAAATATACATCTTCTAGATGCGCTGGGACGCATCCCCAGTGGTGTGACCTGGGGTCATCGGGTGTTTCGGGTCTCACAACATCAGACACCCTCGCCCAGGCGACCCAGCCGGGGTTGATCAGGCCCCGACATGCGTGCCAGCAGCAACCGCCCACGGATCAGCCATCTTAATAACTACTCTGCAGGGGTTGGGAGACTCTAGTGCGTGGAGGGACTGGGCTCTGTAGGGCTCCTCCTGGCCGGGCTCCTCCTGCATCTCATCAGGTTCAAGGCCTGTGCGCTGCACCTCTTTCTCGTTCTACGAGCTTTTCATTCTCGCCTGAGGGATTTTTAGGCCATGGTGGTTCATTCGGCCTTTCCGTACCTTTATTGGGTGTCTTTCTGACTTTATTCAGGTGATAACTATATACACAATACATGATCCTCTTCATAATGAGACTATTTCAGTACAGGAGTAGAGAGGTTCTTCAGCAGTTGTATAGGGCTCTGGTTAGCATTCGCATCGAGAGAACCAGCCTCCACCACCCTCTGAGGCAGAGAATTCCACAGACTCTCAACTCTGAAAAAGTGTTTCCTCATCTCCGTTCTAAATGGCCTACCCCTTATTTAGATACTCCTTATTCAGGTATGTAAGGACTGCTTTGAAGTAGAAGGTATACACCTGGACAGCATCTTGTCAGCATCGGAGCCAAATAAACCAAGCTTGAACAACAGAAGGACTAAGATGCCAGACCAGCAGGAAATATATATATATTTAAAATAATCGCTTTACACTGAAAATATCAATGCACATATAGTGCAAAACGAGGCATGGTGGCATCTTTGGCACTGTAAGGCAGCAACCTTTTGAAGAGGACTTGCATATCAGATGTGTCCAGTTTTAAAAATAGTCAGCACTATGACAGTACACAAACTTTCCAGAAGACATTCAAGTCATCACGATGCATCTTCATCTTTCCGCCAAGGTGCCATTAGATTGTCTCGAGGAAAAGCAACTGTTTTAGATGTTACACCATAGGAAAACTCCATTGGAAAGCAGCATAGGAAAACCACACCTGGAGTATTGTGTGCAGCTTTGGTCCCCTAATTTAAGGAGGAATATTCTTGCTACAGAGGGAGTGCAGCGAAGGTTCACAAGGTTAATTCCCGGGATGGCGGGACTGTCATACGCTGAGAGAATGGAGCGGCTGGGCTTGTACACTCTGGAGTTTAGAAAGATGAAAGGGAATCTTATTGAAACATACAAGATTATTAAGGGTTGGACACGTTAGAGGCAGGAAACATGTTCCAGATGTTGGGGGAGTCCAGAGCCAGGGGCCACAGTTTAAGAATAAGGGGTAAGCCATTTAGAACGGAGAGGAAACACTTTTTCCACACAGAGAGTTGCGAGTCTTTGGAATTCTCTGCCTCAGGGCGGTGGAGGCTGGTAATTTGGATACTTTCAAGAGACAGCTAGATAGGGCTCTTAATGATAGGACTCTTAAAGATAGGGGAAATGGGGAGAAGGCAGGAATGGGGTACTGATTGGGGATGATCAGCCATGATCACATTGAAGGACATTATTGCCATAGAGGGAGTGCAGAGAAGGTTCACCAGACTGATTCCTGGGATGTCAGGACTGTCTTATGAACAAAGACTGCATAGACTCGGTTTATACTCTCTAGAAGTTAGGAGATTGAGAGGGGATCTTATAGAAACTTACAAAATTCTTAAGGGGTTAGACAGGCTAGATGCAGGAAGATTGTTTCCGATGTTGGGGAGGTCCAGGACAAGGGGTCACAGCTTAAGGATAAGGGGGAAATCCTTTAGGACTGAGATGAGAAGGACTTTTTTCACACAGAGAGTGGTGGGTCTCTGGAACTCTCTGCCACAGAGGGTAGTTGAGGCCAGTTCATTGGCTATATTTAAGAGGGAGTTGGATGTGGCCTTTGTGGCTAAGGGGGTCAGAGGGTATGGAGAGAAGGCAGGTACGGGATACTGAGTTGGATGATCAGCCATGATCATATTGAATGTTTCTATGTTTCTATGAATGGGGGTGCTGGCTCGAAGGGCTGAATGGCCTACTCCTGCACCTATTGTCTATTGGGACAGTTCACTGTGAAACTATAAAGTTTCACGTGGAAAGCTTGACTTATCAGTGAAAGGAATAACATGCATCAAAGTAAGTAAACATAATTGGCACTAGATCCTCCAAATATCATTTATCAGACAAAATACATCAACATTTGTAAAGAACAAAGAATGAGATGAACACCATAAGCTAAAATTATTTAAAAAATAATTCCCGTACTGGCTCAGCACGCTGCTAGTAATATTAATAAGACAGAGATCTATGAGGTTATTTAAAATAAAAATTAAAATATGCTTGAAGTCCAGAATAATAATCAGAAAACAAGCAGGCCAGAGAACAGGCCAAACACTGGTAGAATTCTCAAAGTAGAAACAAGGAACTGCAGATGATGGTTTACAAAAAAAGAGACAGAATGCTGGAGTAACTCAGCAGGTCAGGCAGCACCCCTGGAGAACAGATTGGGGACATAAGGGTCCCGACCCGAAACGTCATCTATCTACGACCTCCAGAGATGCTGCCTGACCTGCTGAGTTACTCCAGATCTCTGCTTGTTAAACTCCTTTGTGTCTCTTAAGTGACTGTTAGTAAATGAGGTACACAAAAATGCTGGAGAAACTCAGCGGGTGAGGCAGCATCTATGAGGCAGCATCTATGGAGCGAAGGAAATAGGCGACATTTCAGGTCGAGACCCATGGCAATATTCGACTCAACGTACAGCCCTCCACTCACTCTGCAACAACCCAGACTGGCTGATCAAACCTGCTGACAAGGGGGGTGCCGTGGTAGTCTGGCGCGCTGATCTCGACAAGCCAGAGGCCACGCGCCAACTCTCAGACACCATATTTCCTTCGCTCCATAGATGCTGCCTCACCCGCTGAGTTTCTCCAGCATTTTTGTCTACCTTCGATTTTCCAGCATCTGCAGTCCCTTCTTAAACACAATGTTATTAAATGAGGATGTAGTTTAGGAAAACAAGTAGCTAGAAATAATTTTCTGAATTAGTCCGTAGGGCGAAGGCAACCAGAGAATATGTGGAGTCGACTTCTGCAAAAGGATCTTCAACCCCAGACATTAAATTCATTCCTCATCCCATAGATGCTGCCTCTTGCCTCTGCAGTCCCTCCTGGATTTTCTGCCATAAAATGTCTGTATTGTGCACATTTCTGATTATTGTCCATTTAATCAGAACCTCCCCTTGGTTAAAAGGATTAAAAAGTACTGGACCGTACCAAGTTCGATTTGCAGCAAGTCCACACACCCATTTCAAATAGGTTCTCCTGACACCATGTAAAACGCTGTCCATCGAGGTGGTCTGCTGGGCGCTGATCTCGAATGCTGCCCGCCAGGGGTGTTGGGCTTCACGGGTTTTTCTAACTCGAGTGCATTGTTCTGGCCACTGGGGAAGCCTGCGCAGCCGCACTGCAGTGGTAAGAGTCCGCCTGGGGAACGTAGAGGGTGGCGGCGGAGATGGCTGCCCCGTTGTAGCCCTGCGCCCCGAACCCGCCCGGCAGCGGGGGCTGCAGTGGGGGCATTCCGTAACCGGCGAGCTCCACAAACTCGTCCCCATACTGGAACGCCGCCCGCTTCCCCTTCTGGCGTCGATTACAGAACCAGACTCTGACCACCTGCAGAGGAGAAACACACACACACACACGCGGGGTTAATACACGTGTGCACACACAGGGTTAATGAAGAGAGACTCAAAAAGCTGGCGTGACTCAGCGGGGCAGGCAGCATCTCCGGAGAGATGGTCTGGTCGAGACCCTCCTTCAGACTTCCCAACTCCACCCCTTTCCACCTTCCGCAGAGACAGTTCCCTCTGCAACTCCCTGGTTAGCTCATCCATTCCCCCCCCAAACCACCCCCTCCCCAGGTACCTTCCCCAGCAACCGCAGAAGATGCAACACCTGTCCCTATAACTCCTCACTCAACTCTATCCAGGTACCCCGACAGTCCTTTCAGGTGAGGCAGAGGTTCACTTGCACCTCCTCCAACCTCATCTACTGTGTCCGTTGTTCAAGATGTGGACTCTTGTCCATCGGCGAGACCAAACGCAGACTGCGCGATCGTTCCACGGAACACCTTCGCTTAGCCCGCCTGAACCTACCTGATCTCCCGGTCGCTGGACACTTAAATTCCCCTTCCCACACAGACCTTTCTGTCCTCGGTCTCCTCCACTGTCAGAGTGAGGCTAAACGCAAATTGGAGGGACAGCGTCTCATATTTTGTTTGGGCAGTTGGTATGAATATCAATTTCTCTCACTTCAGGTAACATAGAAAATAGGTGCAGGAGGAGGCCATTCAGCCCTTCGAGCCAGCACCGCCATTCATTGTGATCATGGCTGATCGTCCCCTATCAATAACCCGTGCCTGCCTTCTCCCCATATCCCTTGACTCCGCTAGCCCCTAGAGCTCTATCTCACTCTCTCTTAAATCCATCCAGTGACTTGGCCTCCATTGCCCTCTGTGGCAGAGAATTCCATAAATTCACAACTCTTTGGGCGAAAAAGTTTTTTCTCACCTCAGTCTTAAATGACTGCCCCTTTATTCTAAAGGTAGCCCCGGCATTCCCTCCCTCTCTCTCTGTCCCTTCCCGACCCAAGTCACACTGACTTCTCATTTTCACCCTACAAACAGCTTACAATGGCCCGTTTCCTTTATCATAGTTTCTTTTTTGCATATCTTTCATTCATTGTTCAGTGCGAGGCGTTGCATTTTGGGACGTCTAGCAAGGGCAGGACCTACACAGTAAATGATAGGCCTCTGGGCAGTGTTGTAGAGCAGAGGAATCCTGAAGTACAAGTGCATGGTACCTTGAAGGTCGAGTCGCAGGTAGCTGAGGTGGTCAAAAAGGCTTTTGGCACTTTGGGGAGGAAGCTGGAGCTGTGGAGGCAACGCACCCTCTCCATAACGGGAAAGAATTTGGTTATCAGGTGTGAGGTGCTCTCAGGCCTGCTGTACTTAGCACAGGTGTGGCCTGTCCCTCCTTCCTACGCCACAGGGATCACCCGGGCCGTCTTCCAGTTCATCTGGGGGTCGAGGACGGACCGGGTGCGACGGGCCACAATGTACAAGTCAGCAGACAACGGGGGTAAAAGCGTGCCCAACGTCGCTCTCATCCTGATGACCACCTTCGTGTGTGGCTGCATCAGGCGGAGTGTCGAGCCAAGGCACGTGGGCACCAAGTGTCACTACTTGTTGAGGATCTACCTGTCCCCGGTGTTGCGAAGGATGGGCCTGGCGCAGATGCCACACAAGGTGCCAGCCAGCTGGACACTGCCGCCCCATCTGTCGTCTGTGGAGGGGTTCTTCTGGACCAACAACTTTGACCACACGTCCATTGGGCAGTGGTCAACACAGAATGTCCTGCAGGCACTGCAGGGAAAGGACTCGATGGACCCGGTTGCGTGGTTCCCTGAGCAGACTGCCCAGCTTGTCTGGAAAAATGCTTCATCGCCAGAACTCACGAACAAGCACCAAGACCTGGCTTGGCTGGCGGTGAGGGGAGCCCTCCCAGTCAGATCCTTCCTGCACCGTCGGAACCTCACTACCAGCGCACGCTGTCCCTGGGACGGCTGCTATGGAGTGGAGACGGTTGCCCACCTCTTTGCAGAGTGTGGATTTGCCCAAAGAGTCTGGAGAAAAATGCAAGGGTCCCTGGTACGCTTTATTCCAAACAGCTCCGTCACAGAGGACTCTGTGCGTTACGGACTGTTCCCAGGGACACATTCAGAGACTGACATCAAGTGCTGCTGGAGGGTAATCAACTCGGTGAAAGACGCTCTCTGGTCTGCCCGAGCATTGTTCACCACCCAGCAGAGCGAGATGTCCGTCGGGGAATGTTGCCGACTGGCCCACTGCAGACTGCAGGAGTACGTGCTGAGGGACGCACTGAAGCTCGGTGCAGCCAACGCCAAGGCTCGGTGGGGGAGGGCCACAGTCTAAGGTCCTTCCGCTGCTGGACATGGGGGGCACAGTATGGTGGAGACGCCCCTCAAAATAAGGGAAGGTATCCCATGCCGGGGGGCCACATGAGTGGCATGGGTGGGGGATCGATTCGCGAAATTTGAAAAATGTATATAGACTGTATGGAACAATTTGAATAGCCTCCGAAAATGTTGGATGGATTTTTTTTTCGCACGGTTGATGTTTTGTATATATTTATTACTCGAATAAAGTCTATTTTGAAATTAAAAAAATAACAAACTTTGGCCTTCATCAGTCAGAGTACTGAGTATAGAAGTTGGGAGGTCACGTTGCAGTTGGTGAGACCCCATTTAGAATATTGTGTTCAGTTCTGGGCACCATGTTATCGGAAAGATAGTGTCAAGCTTGAAAGGGTTCAGAAAAGATATACGAGGATGTTGGCAGGACTAGAGGGTGTGAGCTGTAGGGAGAGGTTGAGTAGGCTGGGTCTCTATTCCATGGAGCGCAGGAGGATGAGGGGAGATCTTATAGAGGTGTACAAAATCATGAGAGGAATAGATTGGGTAGATGCACAGAGTCTTTTACCCAGAGTAGGGGAATCGAGGACCAGAGGACATAGGTTCAAGGTGTAGGGGGAAAGATTTAATAGGAATCCGAGGGGTAACTTTTTCCGCACAGAGGGTGGTGGGTATATGGCACAAGCTGCCAGAGGAGGTAGTTGAGGCTAGGACTATCCCAACGTTTAAGAAACAGTTGGACATGTACATGGATAGGACAAGTTTGGAGGGTTATGGACCAAGCGCAGGCAAGTGGGACTAGGGTAGCTGGGACATTGATGGCCGGGGTGGGCTGAAAGGCCCGTGTGCACACTGTATTTATCTATGACTCTATCCCCATCTATATCTCTCTTTTCCCTTATCCCTAACCAATCTGGAGAAGGGTCTCGACCTGAAACGCCACCTATTCCTTCTCTCCAGTGGTGCTGCCTGTCCTCCAGCTGAGTTACTCCAGCTTTTTGTCCATCTTCGGTTTAAACCAGCACCTGCAGTTCCTTCCTGCACATTTTATCTCGGACGATTCTTGATCGGAGTTTGCGGCCTTTGTCTTGCACTAAACGATATTCGCTTATCATGTATCTATACGCTGTAAATGGGTCGATTGTAATTATGTATCGTCTTTCCGCTGACTGGATAGCACGCGTCAAAAGATTTTCACTGTACACTCGGCATACGTGACAATGTGGGGTACTGTGGCGCAGCGGTAGAGTTGCTGCCTTACAGCGAATGGAGGGTTCGATCCTGACTACGGGTGCCGTCTGCACGGAATTTATGTACGTTCTCCCCGTGACCTGCGTGAGTTTTCTCCGAGATCTTCGGTTTCCTCCCACACTTTGGGGCGGCGTCCAGTTGGTATGGCTGCCCAGCCTGCAGCTGTCTGTTTTTTAACTTCTTTCTTTTATTTTTAGTGAGTTTTAGTGTTTTGTTTTTGGAGCCCTAGCCTTTTTTATGTAGGGGGTGGTGGGGGGGAAGGGGGAAACTGCTTTTCCTGGTCCCTACATGGTCGGAGAGGCAGCTTTTCTCCGGGCTGCACCGTCGACCCGGCCTCGCGGCCTACCAGCGTGCCTGGAGCGGCATCTCCTGAGGGGGCCGCCCAGAACCTCGGCTTCAGCAGCGGCTCAGCGCTGGAGCACCATCGGGGAGCGGAGCGGGCGATACCTTGCCTGGGTCGCCGCGCTGGAGCTCCGGAATGCTGAGACCGCAGGTGAACATCGCGGAGCTGCGGGACTGTGGAGCGGCCGGCTGCGGGCGGCAGCGCTGAACTTTAACATCGGAAGCCTGGGATCTCTCGGCGAGATCACCAGTTGCGGAGCTCCATCCAGCACGGCCTTGTCAGCTTCGGAAGCCACGGACTCCGGTAGGGAAGCGGCCGTTCCAGGTGTCCCAAGCCGCTGTGAGGACTCTCCCGACGCCGGAACAACAACACCCGGCGAGAAGGCCTAAAACATCGGGCCGCCATAGTGCCGACTGCGGAGGCCTCAATAGGCCCGACTATGGGTGGACTTGGGAATGGGACTGGACTTTGTGCCTTCCCCCACAGTGGGAACCATTGTGGGGGGATGTTTTTATGTTCATTGTTAATTCTTTAGTGTTGTGTCTTATCTTTATCTGTGTGCTGCATGGCAATTTCACTACACCAATTGGTGTATGTGACAATAAATGTCCTTTGTCACTCCAAAGACGTACAGGTATGTAGGTTAATTGACTTGGTAAATGTAAAAATTGTCCCTTGTGTGTCTGTGTGGGATAGTGTTAATGTGCGGGGATCATTGATCGGCACGGCGGGACGAAGAGCCTATTTCCGCGCTGTATCTCTAAACTTAAACTACACTGATCTGAAATGAACTAACCTGCCTAACATAACAGCTTTCCTATTCTTAGAACAGAGACCAGGAAACACTTTTTCTCACAGAGAGTTGAGTCTGTGGAATTCTCTGCCTCAGAGGGCGGTGGAGGCGGGTTTTCTGGATACTTTAACGAGAGAGCTGGATAGGGCTCTTAAAGATAGCGGAGTCAGGGCATTTGGGGAGAAGGCAGGAACGGGGCACTGATTGGGGATGATCAGCCATGATCACATTGAATGGCGGTGCTGGCTCGAAGCTCCGAATGGCCTACTCCTGCACCCATTGTCCATTCCTACCAGACTGGTCCCCATCCAATTCCTACTTCTCCGTGCTACTCACGTCTTTTTCCAGGTTCAGGTCATCCGCAATCTTGGAGATCTCCTGGGTGGATGGCTTTGGGCACATGGTGAAGAAATTCTCCAGCGCCTCCTTCACATTATTATCAATGCTGGTCCGTCGCTTTCTCTTGCGGGATGAAGCCAGCGTCTGGTCTACGCTGCATAGCTGTTAAATATTCACTGAATAGTGACGGAGGTTAACGTGCATTGTCCCCACCCGCCAACACAAAATAAAAGCCAAGGGCCTGTCCCACTTGGCCATCATTTGCGCCTCATATGTAAAATAGGTCGAGGCGTGGGGTGACGCACGCATTGCGCATGGTGAGGCGAGGAATCGCATGCAGTGGCGCACGGTATCGCGCGGCGCTCCAGGATTTTGCAGTGTAACGCAATCCTCGCGCGCCACCTGCGTGACGTACCGCGCACGCACGTTGATGCATGGGCTACTAACGCCGACGCATTGGCGTCACAGGCTGGCGTCCTGAGGTCTCACGTGTATCGCGTGGTGACGCATGGCTATGTCACCGTGCGCCGACGCACGTAAACCACGCGTCACCGGGTATTCCAATGACGTCACGCGCACCAGACAGCTGTGATGACGCGTGATTTACGACGCATCGACCTATTTTACAAACGACGCGTAAATGACGGCAAAGTGGGACGGGCCCTTTAGTATACATGCCACCTCCGCTTGGTACTTACAAAATTCTTAAGGGGTTGGACAGGCTAGATGCAGGAAGATTGTTCCCGATGTTGGGGAGGTCCAGGACAAGGGGTCACAGCTTAAAGATAAGGACCGAGATGAGAAGGACTTTTTTCACACAGAGAGTGGTGGGTCTCTGGAACTCTCTGCCACAGAGGGTAGTTGAGGCCAGTTCATTGACTATATTTAAGAGGGAGTTAGATGTGGCCCTTGTGGCTAAGGGGATCAGAGGGTATGGAGAGAAGGCAGGTACAGGATACCGAGTTGGATGATCAACCATGATCATATTGAATGGCGGTGCAGGCTCGAAGGGCTGAATGGCCTACTCCTGCACCTAATTTCTATGTTTCTATGGTACTTTTGTTCGGAGAACATCAGTCAGACAGTTAACTGCAGTGAACGTCCGGAAAAGCAGGCTACCTCCAAGTGCGCACATAAACTGGAGGAGCAGCACCTGAAATTCCACTTCGGCAGCTCACAACCCAATGGTATGAACATTGAATTCTTCAATTTTAGGTAAAGGAAAGTAAGCATGCAGGTACTGCAGGAAGAGACGAAAACAAATGACAAGTTGGTCTTCATAACAAGGGGAGTCGAGTACAGGACCTCTGCAGTTGTACAGGGCCCTAGTGAGACCACACATGGAGTATTGTGTGCAGTTTTTTGTGTCCAAAATTTGAGGAAGGACATTATTGCTATTGTGGGACTGCAGCATAGGTTCACCAGGTTAATTCCTGGGGCTGTCATATGTTGATAGAATGGAGTGGCTGGGCTTGTATGCACTGGAATTTTAAAAGGATGAGAAGGGATCTTATTGAAACATATCAGATTATTAAGGGTTTGGACACACTAGAGACAGAAAACATGTTCCCTGAAGGCAGGAACGAGGTACTGATTGTGGATAAAGAAGGAACTGCAGATGCTGGAGAATCGAGGGTTACACAAAAAGCTGGAGAAACTCAGCAGGTGCAGCAGGAGTCTGAAGAAGGGTCTCGACCCGAAACGTCGCCTATCTCCTTCGCTCCTTAGATGCTGCTGCACCCGCTGAGTTTCTCCAGCTTTTTGTGTAACTTTCTGATTGTGGATGATCACATTGAATGGCGGTGCCGACTCCCAACATCAGGAACATATTTAATAAGGAACTGCAGATGCTGGAAAATCAAAGGTAAACAGAAATGCTGGAGAAACGCAGCGGGTGAGGCAGCATCCATGGAGCAAAGGAAATAGGCAACGTTTCGGGCCGAAACCCTTCTGCAGACTGATCAATCAGGAATATGTTTTTTGCTTCTAGCGTGCCAAACCTTTAATAATCTCATACATTTCAAGAATTTCCCCTCTCATCCATGAATTTGTATAGAGGTATAGACCTCGGAGAATACAAAATTACAAGAGGAATAGATCGGGTAGATGCACAGGGTCTTTTACCCAGAGTAGGGGAATCGAGGACCAGAGGGACATAGGTTCAAGGTGAAGGGGAAAAGATTTTATAGGAATCCGAATGGTAACTTTTTCACACAGAGGGGGGTGCGTGTATGTAACAAGCTGCCACAGGTGGTAGTTGAGGCTCTGACTATCCCAACGTTTAAGAAACAGTTATAAACAGGTATATGGATAGGACAGGTTTGGAGGGTTATGGACCAAGCGCAGGCAGGTGGGTGTAGGGTAGCTGGGACATTGTTGGCCGGTGTGGGTGAGTTGGGCCCGTTTCCACACTGTATTACACTATGTTTCATGCACTTTGTGTTTTTTTAATGACAGTTGGCAAATTAATTTCCCTCCCGGGATAAATAAAGTTAATTGCATCATATCCTCCAATTCAACGACCTTTAAAAAAAAAATCATCCACGCATTTATCTCCTCCCGCCTTGATCACTGCAACTCCTATACACTGGCATCAGCCAATCTTCCCTGTCCCACCTGCAACTGGTCCAAAACGCCGCAGCGAGACTTCCGACGGGTACCCGTAAAAGGGACCACATCACCCCGATCCTGGCCTCTCTCCACTGGCTCCCAGTACGGTACAGAATCAACTTCAAGCTCCTCCTATATGTCTACAAAGCCCTCAACGGGCTTGCGCCCACCTATACCAAAAATAGTCTAACCCACCATTCTACCTCCAGGTCCCTAAGGTCGGCCGGCTTGGGGCTACTGACTATCCCACGGTCCAGGTTTAAGCTCTGGGGCGACCGTGCTTTTGTGGTTGCAGCAGCTAGACTGTGGAACAGCATCCCGCTCCTCATCAGAACTGCCCCCTCCATCGACTGCTTTAAGTCTAGACTCAAAACCTCACGGGCGTTTCTTGAGGTCCTCTGAGGGAGCACTGTATGTATGTATTGTTAGATCCATGTACCACTGTATGTAGAACATTAGTACCTGCACCAATGTAAAGCACTTTGGTCAACGAGATTTCACAGTGAAGTAGAGGTCGGGGTGGGGCCCTGGTATGCCTCGAACTAGGATTGTTCGACGTACCCTACAAAGAGGCAGGCATAGCTGCGGCCCATGCATGTGCCCATAGCCTAGAGGTCGGGGATGGGGCCCTGGTAGTCTCAGGTCATACTTCAGTCTGAAGAAAGGTTTCGGCCCAAAACATTCCCCATTTCCTTCGGTCCCTAGATGTTGCTGCACCCGCTGTGTTTCTCTTGCACTTTTGCCTACCTTGGTCAACGAGAGCCGTTTTTTAAATGAGCTATAGAAATAAAATTGACTTGACATTGTAGGAATCCGAGGTGTTTGTTCCAATTAATTCCCTTCGCACTCACCTCTTGAAAGTTGTCGCTGTCCTTGGCCTCCTCCAGCCACCGCTGCAGCAGGGGCTTCAGCTTACACATGTTCTTGTAACTCAACTGCAGGGCCTCAAATCGACAGATGGTCGTCTGGCTGAACATCTTGCCTGGAAATAAATCGAGCGTCAAAACCACTTCCCCCAAACCCGAGCTGAAGGGACATGACTGAGGCAGTGCAGCGTACGTTCACGAGATTGATCCCTGGGATGGCGGGACTGTCAGATGAGGAAAGATTAAAAAGACTAGGCTTGTATTCACTAGAGTTTAGAAGGATGAGGGGGGGGGGTTTTAGAAACATATACATTCATAAAAGGACTGGACAAGCTAGATGCAGGAAAAATGTTCCCAATGTTGGGCGACTCCAGAACTAGGGGGGCACAGTCTTAGAATAAAGGGGCATGACATTAGAATTAAGGGACAGAAGTTTAGGGGTAACATGAGGGGGAACTTCTTTACTCATAGAGTGGTGGCTGTGTGGAATGATCTTCCTGCAGAAGTGGTGGAGGCAGGATCGATTTTAACATTTAAAAGTAAAGTGGATAGGTATATGGACGGGAAGGGAATGGAGGGGTATGGTCTGAGTGCAGGTAGATGGGACTAGGGGAAAATAAATGGTCGGCACGGACTGGAAGGGCCGAGAAGGCCTGTGTCCGTGCTGTAATTGTTATATGGTTATACGGGAGGGCATTTAAGACTGTGGTGAGAAAAAGCTTTTTCACCCAGAGAGTTGTGAATTTGTGGAATTCCGTGCCACAGAGGGCACTGGAGAACAAATCACTGGATGGATTTAAGAGAGAGTTAGATAGAGCTCCAGGGGCTAGTGGAATCGAGGGATATGGGGAGAAGGCAGGCACGGGTTATTGATTTGGGACGATCAGCCATGATTGCCATAAAATGGTGGTGCTGGCTCGAAGGGTCAAATGGCTTCCTCCTGCACCTATTTTCTATGTTTCTATGATTGAGTGAGTCCCAGCGCAAATTGGAGGAACAGCACTTCATATTTTGCTTGGGTAGTTTACACCCCAGCGGTATGAACATTGACTTGTGAACATATGAACAGCAATATCAACATTGATCTCCCGGTGGCTCAGCACTTCCCATTCTATATCCAACCTTTTTTTCCTGGGCCTCCACCATGGCCAGTGTGAGTCTGGCCGTAAATTGGAGGAGCAGCACCTCATATTTCGCTTGGGTAGTTTACACCCCAGCGGTATGAACACTGACCTCCAATTTCAGTGAGTCCTTGCTTTCTCCCTCCTTACGCTTCCCAGCCTCTTCCTTTCTTCCTCCCACCCCCACATCAGTCTGAAGAAGTGTCTCGACCCGAAACGTCACCTATTTCCTTCGCTCAATAGATTCTGCCTCACCCGCTGAGTTCCTCCAGCATTTTTGTCTACCTTTGTACGTTGACAACTTTAAATAGCCCTTGCTTCCTCTCTCCTTCTCCTTCCTAGCTCTCCCACTCGTCTCACTGTCTCCGCCTACATTCTATCTCTGTCCCGTCCCCTCCCCTGACATCAGTCTGGAGAAGGGTCTCGACCCGAAACGTCGCCCATTCCTTCTCTCCACAGATGCTGCCTCACCCGCTGTTACTTTTTGCGTCTACCTTTAGTTTAGAGATACAGGGTTTAGAGGGCCCAATATACGTCGATCATGTTGATCACCCCGTATACTAGCACGATGCTGCACAGTTGGAACAACTTACAATCTTTACCGAAGCCAATTCACCTACAAACCCGCACGTCTTTGGACTGTGGGGGGAAACCGGAGCTGCTGGAGAAAACCCAAGGGGAGAATGTGCCAATTCCACACAGACAGCAGCCACAGACAGGATCGAACCTGGTTCTCTGGCGCTGCAAGGCAGCATCTCCACCACCAAGTTGAGGAGAGGAGCAAAGAGGTCCTTCTGCAGTTGTACAAGGCGCTGGTGAGACCACACCTGGAGTATTGTGTGCAGTTTTGGTCCCCTAATTTGAGGAAGGACATTCTTGCTATTGAGGGAGTGCAGTGTAGGTTTACAAGGTTAATTCCCAGGATGGCGGGACTCTCATATGCTGAGAGAATGGAGCGGCTGGGCTTGTACACTCTGGAATTTAGAAGGATGAGAGTGGATCTTATTGAAAATATAAGATTATTAAGGGTTTGGACATGCTAGAGACAGGAAACATGTTCCCGATATTGGTGGAGTCCAGAACCAGGAGCCACAGTTTAAGAATAAGGGGTAAGCTATTTAAAACGGTAATGGGGAAACACTTTTTCCTCACAGAAAGTTGCGAGTCTGTGGAATTCTCTGCCTCAGAGGGTGGTGGAGGCTGGTTCTCTGGATGTTTTCAAGAGAGCTTGATAGAGCTCTTAAAGATAGCGGAGTCAGGAGATTTGGGGAGAAGGCAGGAACAGGGTACTGATTGGGGATGATCAACCACGATCACATTGAACGGCGGTGCTGGATCGAAGGGCCGAATGGCCTATTCCTGTACCTATTGTCTATTGAGCCACCGTGCAGGCCCATAAGAGAACAATTTCTTCCACGAAGCCCCAGGTGGAACGGACAATGCTTCATTCGCACTTTTTAAACTCACAGTGGATTATTTTAAACGCCGAGATTAAAACCATAGCAGTCTCTGGACCAACTTTTGATACTCACCATACAAAGCCCCAAGCGCCAAGCCCACCTCGGCCTGTGTGAAGCCCATTGTGATACGCTTCATCTTCAGCTCCTTTGCAAACTGCTCCAAATCCTCTGAAGTGGGAGAATCCTGCATGGGTAACATAAACACATAGACAATAGGAGCAGGAGTAGGCCATTCGCCCCTTCGAGCCAGCACCGCCATTCAGATTCAAATTTTATTCGCATTGTACAGTGTACTAGTAGAGACAAAGAAATGCAGTTAGCATCTTGCCCAGATGTGCGAACACAGAATAATAGAAACATAGAAATTAGGTGCAGGAGTAAGCCATTCGGCCCTTCGAGCCTGCACCGCCATTCAATATGATCATGGCTGATCATCCAACTCAGTATCCTGTACCTGCCTTCTCTCCATACCCTCTGATCCCCTTAGCCACAAGGGCCACATCTAACTCCGTCTTAAATATAGCCAATGAACTGGCATCAACTACCCTCTGTGGCAGAGAGTTCCAGAGACCCACCACTCTATGTGGAAAAGGTCCTTCTCATCTCGGTCCTAAAGGATTTCCCCCTTATCCTTAAGCTGTGACCCCTTGTCCTGGACCTCCCCAACATCGGGTTTGATGGCGAGTTTAATAGACTGATGGCTGTGGGGAAGAATCTATTCCTGAACCTGGATGTTCCAGATTTCAGGCTCCTGTACCTTCTACCCGAAGGTAGCAGGGAGATGAGTGTGTGGCCAGAGTGGTGTGAGTCCTTGATGATGCTGCCAGCCTTTTTGAGGCAGCGACTCTGATAAATCCCCTCGATGGAAGGAAGGTCAGAGCCGATGATGGACTGGGCAGTGTTTACAACTTTTTGTAGCCTTTTCCCCTCCAGGGCGCTCAAGTTGCCGAACCAAGCCACGATGCAACCAGTCAACAAGCTCTCTACTGTGCACCTGTAGAAGTTAGAGAGAGTCCTCCTTGACAGACTTTCTCTCACGGACATGCGTGCCGGCCGGCCCCTATGCAGAACAGGGTTGCCGACCCCTGGTCTAAATTAAAGGACCTGTCCCACTTTGGGCGTGATTTACACTATATAATTTACGCATCACGATGCACGATGTGCGTGTCCTGCCGTGCGTGGTAGAAACATTGAAAAATAGGTGCAGGAGTAGGCCATTCGGCCCTTCGAGCCTGCACTGCCATTCAATGTAAACAAGGCTGATCATCCAACTCTGAATCCGAATCTGAACTCAGTATCCCGTACCTGCCTTCTCTCCATACCCCCTGATCCCTTTAGCCACAAGTGCCACATCTAAAGCCCTCTTAAATATAGCCAATGAACTGGCCTCAACTACCTTCTGTGGCAGAGAATTCCAGAGACTCACCACTCTCTGTGTAAAGAATGTTTTCCTCATCTCGGTCCTAAAGGAATTCCCCCTTATCCTTAGACTGTGACCCCTTGTTCTGGACTCCCCCAACATCGGGAACAATCTTCCAGCATCTAGCTTGTCCAACCCCTTAAGAATTTTGTAAGTTTCTATAAGACTGCCTAGGTGGTGACCTAGGCAGTCACGCGCAGGGCCCCAGGATTTTGGGATGTACAAAATCTTTGCACGCCGTCTGCGTGACGCCCAAGTGAGACAGGCCCTTAAAGTATCTGCATTTAATCTTAGTGCATGCATGCTAGTTCAGAACTATACTGATCCAGCCCTGCAAGTCAATTTTATCAGAGATTTTTGGAGGGGGCTTGCATTCCTAACTCTGCTTATGTGTAAATAAAAGCATCTTGCACAATCAGAAGGACCTGTTTGCTTCCCTTCCCCCTCCTCCTCCTCCCAAGAGTCATAGAAACAGGCCCTTCAGCTCCACACCAACCAAGATGTCCCACCTGCCTGCGTTTTGATACTAGTTTAGTTTAGAGTTACAGCAAGGAAACGAGCCCTTTGGCCCACCAGGTCCAAACCACCCGTTCCCACTAGTTCCACGTTATCCCACTTTCTCATCCACTCTGGACAGAGCAGCGTTTCTCAACCGGGGTTCCCCAGAACACGAGGGTTCCGCGAGAGGTCGCTAGGGGTTCCAACAGAACTAGTGATAAATAGGCGAATCACATGTAAATGCATATTAGTCATTTTTCCTTAATATATTCGTAATTTTATTATACACGTACGGCATATTTAGTGACGTCCATACGGTGCCAGCGCGAAACGGCAGTTAGTGGTCAGTGGACAGGAGCTAGCTGTACGTGACGGGCTTGTGTATCATCAAGTGACTCACTCGAGTACAGACACATGCACGGTCTCCATCAATCCCGTCTGTGCTTGATACAGGTACAGTCCGTCATTCACTCATGTTATTTAGTAATTTTTGTGCCTCATTAAAGGAATTTTAAAAAGTTATGTTTATTTTTGGTAGTTTATCAAAAGTAGTTTTGGTAGTTTATGTATGTTTTGTGTTTATGAAAATTTATATTGATCGCTCTCTCTCCTCTCCTCTCCTCTCCTTCTCCTTCTCCTCTTCCTCCTCCTCCTCCTCCCCCCCCCCCCCAGGTTAGTTCTTCTGTTTGCCGTGATTTGCTTCTGTTTTGAACAGTTTGGGGGTTTTGTTTGCATTGTCAATAAACTTGAAGAATAAACTTGAGAAAAGGGTCTTTTTTTGCTTAAACCAGGTATCAGAAAAATATGTTTGCCTTAAGTTCATGAAAGAGAAAGAAAGAGATTAATACAGATATATAATATTTTTTTACACAGGGATTACCCGAGACATGAACATTTTTTCACAGGTTCCGCCAGGGTAAAAAAGTTGCAAAAAGCTGCTCGAGCGGCATTTTCCAGAAGCTGATTAATCACACGTCTTCGGAATGTGGGAGACCCACTTGGGGAACATGCAAACTCAACACGGGCAACACCCGAGGTCAGGATCGAACCTGGGGCTGAGCGCCAGTGGCACTCCCAACTGCAGTGCAGTCGCCCACTAGCATCCAACCCCTCCCAGAACAGGGATCCGCAAACATCCTTTGGAATCTGGTTGGAGCACATCCACTGATCATGGAGCAGGTGGGGGCAGGGAGGATGATTCACAAAATCTAAAACCTTTTGACCAAAAATGCTGGAGAAATTCAGCGGGCGAGGCAGCATCTACGGAGAAAAGGAGTAGGTCCATAGATGCTGCCTCACCCGCTGAGTTTCTCCAGCATTTTTTGTCTACTTTCGATTTTTCCAGCATCTGCAGTTCCTTCTTAACAACTTTTGACTGCAGTTTCACGAGGCGCGAGAAAGCAGCAATAATCTCCAATCTATGGCAGTTTCCCCTCAACCACCATCGATTGTTAGAAGCAACGAGTGGAAGTTTCGACTGGTGGGAGAGTCTCGGACTGGAGGGCACAGCCTCATAATTAATGGATGTTCTTTTAGGAAGGAGATGAGAAGAAATATTTTTAGTCAGAGGGTGGTAAATCTGTGGAATTCTTTGCCACAGAAGTCTGTGGAGGCCAAGTCGGTAGATATTTTTTTTATTAAAAAAAATTTTTTTTTAAAGCAAATTGATTCTTGATTAGTACAGGTGTCAGAGGTTATGGGGAGAAGGCATGAGAATGGTTTTCAAGGGAAATTGGACACTTGGTTCGAAAAAAGAGAGATATCTACAATAATTATAGGAGGCATGGAGTAAATGAGGTGCTAGATGAGTATAAAGAATGTAAAAAGAATCTTAAGAACGAAATAAGAAAAGCTAAAAGAAGATATGAGGTTGCTTTGGCAAGAAAGGTGAAAGTAAATCCAAAGGTAAATCTACAGCTATATTAATAGCAAAAGGATAACGATGGATAAAATTGGACCATTAGAGAACCAGAATGGACAGCTATCTGCAGAGCCAAAAGAGATGGGGGAGATATTGAACAATTTATTTTCTTCGGTATTCACCAAGGAGAAGGATATTGAACTCTGTGAGGTAAGGGACAAAAAGTAGAGTAGCTATGGAAACTATGAGATTCAAAGGAGGAATTACTGACACTTTTGAAAAATATAAAAGTGGATAAGTCTCCAGGTCCTGACAGGATATTTCCTAGGACATTGAGGGAAGTTAGTGTAGAAATAGCAGGGGCTATGACAGAAATATTTCAAACGTCATTAGAAACGGGAATAGTGCCGGAGGATTGGCGTACTGCGCATGTTGTTCCATTGTTTAAAAAGGGTTCAAAGAATAAACCTAGCAATTATAGACCTGTTAGTTTGATGTCAGTGGTGGGCAAATTAATGGAAAGGATACTTAGAGATAATATATATAAGCATCTGGATAAACAGGGTCTGATCAAGAACAGCCAACATGGATTTGTGCCTGGAAGGTCATGTTTGACAAACCTTGATTTTTTTGAAGAGGTTACTAGGGAAATTGATGAGGGTAAAGCAGTGGATGAATGGGAGATGCCAGAGAGTAATGGTGAATGGCTGTTTGTCAGGTTGGAAGCCGGTGACCAGTGGGGTGCCTCAGGGATCTGTGTTGGGTCCACTGTTGTTTGTCATGTACATCAATGATCTTGATGATGGGGTGGAAAATTGGATAACTAAGTATGCAGATGATACTAAGATAGGTGGTGCTGTGGATAATGAAGTAGATTTTCAAAGTCTACAGAGAGATTTGGGACATTAGGAAGAGTGGGCTGAAAGATGGCAGATGGAGTTTAATGCTGATAAGTGTGAGGTGCTACATCTTGGCAGGACAAATCAAAATAGGACGTAAATGGTAGGGAATTGAGGAATGTTGTGGAACAGAGGGATCTAGGAATAACTGTGCATAGTTCCCTGAAGGTGGAATCGCATGCAGATAGGGTGGTAAAGAAAGCTTTTGTGTGCTGGCCTTTATAAATCAGAGCATTGAATATAGGAGCTGGGAAGTAATGTTAAAATTGTACAAGGCATTGGTAAGACCAATTCTGGAGTATGGTGTACAATTTTGGTCGCCTAATTATAGGAAGGATGTCAACAAAATAGAGAGCGTACAGAGGAGATTTACTAGAATGTTGCCTGGGTTCCAGCAACTAAGTTAGAGAGAAAGGTTGAACAAGTTAGGTCTTTATTCTTTGGAGCGCAGAAGGTTAAGGGGGGACTTGATTGAGGTCTTTAAAATGATGAAAGGGATAGACAGAGTTGACATGGATAAGCTTTTCCCAATGAGGGTAGGGAAGATTCAAACAAGAGGGCATGACATGAGAATTAAGGGACAGAAGTTTAGGGGTAACATGAGGGGGACCTTCTTTACTCAGAGAGTGGCGACTGTGGAATGATCTTCCTGCAGAAGTGGTTGAGGCAGGATCAATTTTAACATTTAAAAGTAAAGTGGATAGGTATATGGACAGGAAGGGAATGGAGGGGTATGGTCTGAGTGCAGGTAGATGGGACTAGGGGGAAATAAATGGTCAGCACGGACTGGAAGGGCCGAGAAGGCCTGTTTCCATGCTGTAATTGTTATATGGTTAATGTGGTTAGGAGGGAGAGATAGATCAGCCATGATTTGAATGGCGGAGTAGACTCGGTGGGACAATTGTACTCATATCACGTGTCTTTATGACCAAATGCCTGGGACAGAAAACGATGCAGTCCATCTTAATCCACCATGGAAAATCAAAGGCCAGAGTCATGGAGTCACACAGCATGGAAACGGGCCCTTCGGCCCAACTTGCTCATACTGCGGTGGCGAAAGTATGTACTTCATTGCCACAGACGGCAGTGGAAGCCAGGTTATTCTTGCCATAGAGGGAGTACAGAGAAGGTTCACCAGACAGTTTCCTGGGATGGCAGGACTTCCATATGAAGAAAGACTGGATAGACACGTCTTGTACTCACTGGAATTTAGAAGATTATGGGGGAATCTCATAGAGACTTACAAAATTCTTAAGGGGTTGGACAGGCTAGATGCAGGAAGCTTGTTCCATATGTTTGGGAAGTCTAGGACAAGGAGTCGCAGTTTAAGGATAAGGGGGAAGTCTTTTAGGACCGAGATGAGAAAATCATTTTTCACACAGAGAGTGGTGAATCTGTGGAATTCCCTGCCACAGAAGGTAGTTGAGGCCAGTTCATTAGCTATATTTAAGAGGGAGTTAGATGTGACCCTTGTGGCTAAAGGGATCAGGGGGTATGGAGAGAAGGCAGGTACAGGATAGTGAGTTGGATGATCAGCCATGATCATATTGAATGGTGGTGCAGACTCGAAGGGCCGAATGGCCTACTCCTGCACCGATTTTTCTATGTTTCTATTGGCTATTTCCAAAGCGGAGAATGATAGGTTCTTGATTAGTGGGGGTGTCAGGGGTTATGGGGGAGAAGGCAGGAGAATGGGGTTGAGAGGGAAAATAGATCAGCCGTGATCAAATGGTGGAGTAGACTTGATGGGCCGAATGGCCGAATTCCGCTCCTACATTTTATATACTTAATCACGTCAATATAAGTTCCTCCCAATCTCCATCCCCTAACGAATTATTTGATTCATTTTGTTGCAGGGAAGAGATTGGTGTCGAGATACAGCGCGGAAACAGGCCATTCGGCCCACCGAGTCCGCACCGCCCAGCGATCACCCCTTTCACAAACACTGACCTACACACCAAGCAAAAGGTTACAATTTTCCGATGCCGATTCACCGACCACTGGAAGACGTGAAATGTGTAAGAACGAAATGCAGAAAGGTGGACAAAAATGATGGAGAAACACAGCGGGTGAGGCAGCATCTATGGAACGAAGGAATGAATAGGCGACGTTTCGGGTCGAGACCCATCATCAGATCTCGCTCCATGCAGATGCTGCCTCAACCGCTGAGTTCCTCCAGCATTTTTCTCCACTTTCTTAAACGAAGGAACTGCAGATGCTGGTTTAAAACCGAAGATAGACACAAAATGCTGGAGGAACTCAGCGGGGCAGGTGAGGCAACATCCAGTCCCGCTGAGTTACTCCAGCATTTTTTAATCTTATCTTCGAAAACGTGAAAGGATTGGGAATGTGGGCGGCTCCAGTGGGCACGGGTTCGATCCTGATCTCGGGCGTTCAGTTCACAAGTGTTCGCTGCCCTGAGTGCGCGGATTTCTTAACACATATCAAAGAGTTACCTGTATACCACCCTCCGTCGTCACCAGCTATAGGCGAAGCGGGCGTATAAAATCTCAAAGGTTTAAGAAGGAACTGCAGATGCTGGAAAAATCGAAGGTAGATTGAAAAACTGCTGGAGAAACTCAGCGGGTGAGGCAGCATCTATGGAGCGAATGAAATAGGCAACGTTTCGGGCCGAAACCCTTCTTCGGACCGAAACGTTGCCTATTTCCTTCGCTCCATAGATGCTGCCTCACCCGCTGAGTTTCTCCAGCATTTTTTAAAATCTACCTTCGATTAAAAACTAATCCCTTTGTTGAATGGTTTCGGCTACCCCGTTCCTGCCTTCTCCGCATATCCCCCGACTCCGCTATCTTTAAGAGCCCTATCTAACTCTCTCTTGAAAATATCAAGGGAACCGGCCTCCTCCGCCCTCTGAGGCAGAGAATTCCACAGACTCACAACTCTGAGAAAAAGTGTTTCCTCGTCTCCGTTCTAAATGGCTTACCCCTTATTCTTAAACTGTGGCCCCTGGTTCTGGACTCCCCCTACATCGGGAACATGTTTCCTGCATCTAGTGTGTCAATCCATATAGAAAACATCCACTGCTTTACCGTCAATTTCCCTAGTAACCTCTTCAAAAAATTCAAGACGGTTTGTCAAACATGACCTTCCAGGCACAAATCCATGTTGACTGTTCTTGATCAGACCCTGTTTATCCAGATGCTTATATATTATCGCTAAGTATCCTTTCCATTAATTTGCCCACCACTGACGTCAAACTAACAGGTCTGTAATTGTTAGGTTTATTCTTTGAACCCTTTTAAACAATGGAACACCACTTAGCGTGTCCAAACCCTTGATTTGTTTCAATAAGATCCCCTTAATAAGATTCAATAAGGGACCACGCCATCATCCAACAATCACTGGTTAACACCGTTTCTACGTTAGAACCACTTTCACATCCACTCCCCTTCACATGTAGAGACGGGGCAACTACGGAGACTAATTGACTCGAATTTGGGAGTTTCGAGTTGGGTTTCGGTCGCCGCAACGGCGTACAAACTCCACACAGACAGCAGCCGAAAGCGGGATCGAACCCGGGTCTCAAAAGCTGTGAGGCGGCAGGCGGCTCTGCTAGTTGCGCCGTTGTGGCCTCCCCCGCCCAAACACGATCTAGGCGAGTTACTCACCTCGTTACCACTGTCCGGAGCCACCCACTTGGTGCCGTCGTCCGCGCCGGGGCTGGGAGGCAGGTTGTCCGTTCGCATCTGCGGGCTGGCCGGCTGGCTCCGGTGCTCCGCCGCCGGGGACTGACCCTGGCTCTGCAGCCCGGCCGCGGTGCGGGCGGTGGGTGGGCTGGGAGCCGGCGGCAGCTGCGGCAGGTAGCAGGGGCTCCAGGGCGAGTTGTACAACGGCGGCACGGCCTGCAGGTACTTGGCCTCAGTTCCCTTCGCGTCCTCCTCTCGGCCCGGGTCGCGGCCGCCGTCGGGCGGGGCGTGGGGGTAGCGAGCCACCACCGAGCCGTGGGGCCAGTGGTCGGGGGCGGGGAAGGGGTACCAGGGTCTCGGGAGGTGAGGCGGGACCCCCGCCGCGCCCGGCTCGCCCAGCCGATACTCGGGGGCCATGTGGCTCTGGCAGTCCCCCCTGAAAGCGGGGCCATAGTGGCGCCCTTGAACGATGGTGGGCCGCTCCGGCGCGAACTGAGAGATCATCTCCTGACTCTGTTGGCGAGGCTCGTGGAAAAGCGGCGGAAAGGACCTGTGGATCTCGTGTTGGATGCGACTGGTCATAACTGCTGGTGGGAGGGTGAAATTAAAAAAAAAATAACACTGGGGGGGGTTGGGGGGGTTTGTGGAGGTGGGAGAAGATCACAGCTGTAAGATGACTCGACTCGATCCAGACCGACCAGGGCAAACACTCAACCTCCTGGTTAGGTCAGTCCCAATCAATGAACTTGGACGATTCACTCCGCCCTTGATTGAACAGGCAGATCAAGTGATTCCGATTTGCACGTTAACCTCCTCGCCGTCCCTCCCCCGGGCTGGCTTGCTTGCAGCTGAGCCATTTTTTACCCCTCCTTCTTTTACATCAGCGATACAGCTGTGACGACAGGCCCTTCGGCCCACCGAGTCCGCGCTAGCCCTCGGTCAAGTGTGCTTCATTGTCATATTGTCACATGTCTCTGAACAACAGGCTATTGCACTGTATCTGTTTATTTATTGGTCTATGGAATATCCCCCTCCCCTCTCCCCCTCCTCTCCCACCTCCCCTCCTCGCTCCCCCTCTCCTCTCTTCTCATCTCCCCCTCTCCTCTCTCCCCTCTTCTCCTCTCCCCCTCTCTCCTCTCCCCCTCTCTCCTTTCTCCCCTCCCTCCTCTCTCCCCCCGCTCCTCTATCTATTCCCCCTCTCTCCTATTTCTCCTCCCTCTCTCCTCTCATCCTCCTTACATAGAAAATAGGTGCAGGAGGAGGCCATTCGGCCCGTCGAGCCAGCACCGCCATTCATTGTGATCATGGCTGATCATCCCCAATCAATAACCCGTGCCTGCCTTCTCCCCATATCCCTTGACTCCACTAGCCCCTAGAGCTCTATCTAACTCTCTCTTAAATCCATCCAGTGATTTGGCCTCCACTGCCCACTGTGGCAGGGAATTCCACAAATTCACAACTCTCTGGGTGAAAAAGTTTTTTCTCACCTCAGTCTTAAATGGTCTCCCCTTTATTCTAAGACTGTGGCCCCTGGTTCTGTTCTCTTCTCTTCTCTTCTCCTCCCCCCCCCTCTCCCATTCTCCCCTCTCCCATTCTCCCCTCTCCCATTCTCCCCTCTCCCCCCCCCCCCCCCCCCCTTCCTCTCTCCCTACACTGAACTTTTATCTCCCGTTTTGTATTATGTTTACATATTCTTCCGCGCTGCAGCAAGCAAGAATTTCATTGTCCTATCTGGGACACATGACAATAAAACTCTCTTGACTCTTAGAACAGTGACACTTTTACTTGCAACAGCACAACATAATATGTAAACATGGGTTACACAAAAAGCTGGAGAAACTCAGCGGGTGCAGCAGCATCTAAGGAGCGAAGGAGATAGGCGACGTTTCGGTCTGAAGAAAGGTCTCGACCCGAAACGTCGCCTATCTCCTTCGCTCCTTAGATGCTGCTGCACCCGCTGAGTTTCTCCAGCTTTTTGTGTAACCCTCGATTCTCCAGCATCTGCAGTTCCTTCTTTAACAATAATATGTAAACATAGTGCTCTTCAAACAATATCATAAACGAGAAAAAAATGTTCAAGAGAGAAGGGAGTCGTCCCGAAATGTCACCTATTCCTTCTCTCCAGAGATGCTGCCTGACCCACTGAGTTACTCCAGCTTTTGTGTCTATCTTCATTCACATGTGTGTGTGTGTGTGTGTGTGTATATATATACACACACACACGCACACACATAAACAGTCAATTGTCCATTCACACTAGTTCTATGTTATTCAATTTCGCATCCACACTCTGAACGCATTTTACAGAGGCCAATTAACCTACAAACCCTGCTTGACTAAGGAAGATGTACACAAAGTGCTAGAGTAACCCAGTCGGCCAGTCTTCATCCATGCGTGTCCTCCACAGATGATGCCTGACCCGCTGCGTTTCTCCAGCTGTTTGAGTCTATAGAAACATAGGTGCAGGAGTAGGCCATTCGGCCCTTCGAGCCCGCACCGCCATTCAATGTGATCATGGCTGATCATCCAACTCAGTATCCCGTACCTGCCTTCTCTCCATACCCCCTGATCCCTTTAGCCACAAGTGCCACATCTAACGCCCTCTTAAATATAGCCAATGAACTGGCCTCAACTACCTTCTGTGGCAGAGAATTCCAGAGACTCACCACTCTCTGTGTAAAGAATGTTTTCCTCATCTCGGTCCTAAAGGAATTTCCCCCTTATCCTTAGACTGTGACCCCTTGTTCTGGACTCCCCCAACATCGGGAACAATCTTCCAGCATCTAGCCTGTCCAAGCCCTTAAGAATTTTGTAACTTTCTATAAGATCCCCCCTCAATCTTCTAAATTCCAGCGAGTACAAGCCGAGTCTATCCAATCTTTCCTCATATGAAAGTCCTGACATCCCAGGAATCAGTCTGGTGAATCTTCTCTATACCCCCTCTATGGCAAGGATGTCTTTCCTCAGATTCGAATCTTTCCTTTTTTTTTCTGCCGTTATGAATGTGGGAGGAAACCGCAGCACCCGGAGGGTCACAGGAAGAAGTTGCAAACTCCGCACAGACACCACCCTTTGGCAGCTACTCTACCAATTCGCCTTGAAACTGTCCATTAACCCCCCCAGCCCCCCCCCCCCCCCCCCCGTCTTCATTTTCAAGGTCTTCAATTGATCCCCGACTGTCTTCGGAAAGGGGGGGGGGGGGGTACACAAAAAGCTGGAGAAACTCAGCGGGTGCAGCAGCATCTAAGGAGCGAAGAAGATAGGCGACGTTTGAAGGGTCTCGACCCGAAACACCACCCATTCCTTCTCCCCAGAGATACTGCCTGACCCTCCGAGTTACTCCAGCTTTTTATGTCTACCTTCAATTTACTGGCCGACTTCAAAAATCAAAACCCCAAGTTTGTCGGTGCCCCATTGTCAAAGTTAATTCAAGGTGGAAGCGTGGAAATTGGTGAAGACCAAAGATAATCCTCTAGGATCTTTGGTTAAGACATGGACAAAGCGACCCTGCCTCCCAGTCGCAGCCGGTGACATCCGGCCTCCTTGCAAATCAAGAAGAAATTCCAAAGCGCCTCCGCTCAATCTTTCAAAAGACCCAACCCATTATCTTGCTAACAAATCTGGCAGCAATGTTAATGCGTCCCCCCTGAGCCAGACTCTCTGGCTGGCCGCCAACGAGCACCCGGAGATCAACTTCCGATAAATTCTTCACACTTTGAACGTCTGAACAAACAAGACTAGTTCTCACCTTTGCTCTCCCGCAGTTTCGGGGGGCGCAGTCAATGGGCGCCACCAAGATTGTCTTGTTGGGTCGGCAATCTGAGGGAAACCGGCGTTTAGCACCAAATTAATTTCCATTTTTCTTCCTCCCACCGAAGGACTTTTGAAATCCTGACAATTGTTCATAACATGTAAACATTTTCAAAGACCCCCCCACCCCTCTCTCCTCACCCCCACCCTATCAGTTGTCAAGACTCAAGAGTGTTTTATTTTCATATGTCAAGTCAAGGCAAGAGAGTTTAATTGTCACTTGACCCAGACCCATTATGAACAAAGACTGCATAGACTTGGTTTATACTCTCGAGAATTTAGGAGATTGAGAGGCGATATTATAGAAACTTACAAAATTCTTAAGGGGTTGGACAGGCTAGATGCAGGAAGATTGTTCCCGATGTTGGGGAGGTCCAGGACAAGGGGTCACAGCTTAAGGATAAGGGGGAAATCCTTTAGGGCCGAGATGAGAAAGACTTTTTTCATACAGAGACTGGTGGGTCTCTGGAACTCTCTGCCACATTGGGTAGTTGAGGCCAGTTCATTGGCTATATTTATGTGGGAGTTAGATGTGGCCCTTGTGGCTAAGGGGATCAGAGGGTATGGAGAGAAGGCAGGTACGGGATACTGAGTTGGATGATCAGCCATGATCATATTGAATGGCGGTGCAGGCTTGAAGGGCCGAATGGCCTACTCCTGCACCTAATTTCTATGTTTCTATGTTTCTATAGGACAATGAAATTCTTGCTTGCTGCAGCACAACAGAATATTGGAAGCAAAAATACAGAACAGCTCAGTTCAATATACGCATATTGTACACTCTATGGGCCAGGTAGTCGGCGGGCAAGATCATCTCTGACCCCTCTCATCCAGGCCACAAGCTCTTTGAATCACTTCCCTCAGAAAGGCGACTCCGGACTGTCAAAGCTGCCACAGCCAGACATAAAAACAGTTTTTATCCATGAGTAGTTGCTCTACTCAACAGCCAAAAATCTGTAGCCTCCCTTTGATCTGGCATTTTGTTGGTTCACATGCTTGATCAATGGTGTTTTATCATTATTGTTTTATTATTATTAATGTTCAGTGTTTTCTGTGTCATTCGTAACTGTCACTGTATGTCATGTTGTTACTCGTGGGCGGAGCACCAAGGCAAATTCCTTGTATGTGAATACTTGGCCAATAAACTTACTTACTCACTTCCTTAAAGTGCAATAGGCTGTTACAGTTCAGAGTCTGAAGAAGGGTCTCAACCCGAAACGTCGCCTATCTCCTTCGCTCCTTAGATGCTGCTGCACCCGCTGAGTTTCTCCAGTTTTTTGTGTAACCCTCGATTCTCCAGCATCTGCAGTTCCTTCTTTAACACAGTTCAGAGTCTGTTGATGGCGAGTTTAATAGCCTGATGGCCGGGACAATGAATTTCTTCCTTGCTGCAGCACAACAGAATATGTGAATATGTAAGCATTGTATGTAACGGAGGAAGAGAAAAAAAAGTTCAATAAATAACAATATAGTGCAAATAACAAATAATAATATAGCCCTTTGCAGATCAGAGCTCAGAGTTTATTCGATGTTGTGTTTAAAAGCCTGATTGCTGTAGGGAAGAAGCTGTTCCTGAACCTGGATGTTACAGTTTTCAGGCTCCTGTACCTTCTTCCTGATGGCAATAGTGAGATGAGTGAGTGGCCAGGATGGTGTGGGTCCTTGATGATTTTGGCAGTGACTTTGATAGATCCCTTTGACAGTGGGGAGGTCAAAGCCGGTGATGAACTGGGCAGTGGTCACATCTTTTTGTAGTCTTTTTTGCTCCTTCAGAACCTTCAGAATGTTGTAGTCGGCAGGGCAGCACTCTGCATATCGCCAACTTGGACAAGTTTACATTTTTATCAAGCCAATTAATCAAGCCAATTAACCTGCACGTCTTTGGAGGTTAGGACGAAACTGAAGATCTCGGAGAAAACCCACGCAGATCACGTTGAGAACGTACAAATTCCATAAAGACAGCACCTGTAGTCGGGATGGAACCCAGATCTCTGGCGCTGCATTTTGCTGTAAGGCAGCAACTCTACCGCTGTGCCACTGTGCCACAAGTTGCCGAACCAGGCCACGATGCAACCTGTCAGGGTGCTCTCTACTGTCCACCTGTAGAGGTTTAGGAGAATCCTCTTCGTCATGCCGAATCTCCGTAATCTTCTCAGGAGTCACTGATGATTCTTTATAATTGCATCGGTGTGCTGGGTCCAGGAAAGATCTTCGGAAAGATCCTTCTTCATATCTGACCTCAAGTGGCAATGTTTAAGAAAGAACTGCAGATGCTGGAAAAATCGAAGGTAGACAAAAATGCTGGAGAAACTCAGCGGGTGAGGCAGCATCTATGGAGCGAAGCAATAGGTGCCATTTCGGGTCAGTCTGAAGAAGGGTCTAGACCCAAAACGTCACAAGTCAAGTCAAGTCAAACAAACTTTATTGTCATTTAGAAATACATGGATATATGCAGTTCCAAACGAAATTCCGTGGCATTTGGCTCCCTGTGCAACACGATAATTAACAGAAGGATAAACATGGATAAAATGGATAAAAAGGATAAATCGACAATGGTGGCAGCCCATTACATGGCATTCAGGAGTCTGATGGCTCGTGGGAAGAAGCTGTTGCAGAACCTTGATGTTCTGCTCCTTATGCTACGATATCTTTTGCCCGAGGGCAGCAGAGTGAACAGTCCGTGATGGAGATGCGTGGGGTCTTTTATAATACTGCTGGCCTTAGACACGCAACGTTTGGTCGCAATATCCCCGATTGAGGGGAGAGAGGTCCCGATGATTTTTCCCGCCGTCCTCACCACTCTCTGCACGGACTTCCAGTCAAAGGGTTTGCAGTCCCCAAACCAGAGAGAGATACAGCTGGTCAAAATACTCTCTATGGTGCCCCTGTAGAAAGTGGTGAGGATGGGATGGGGGAGGTGAGCTCTTCTCATCCGGCGCAGAAAGTGCAACCGCTGCTGCGCTCTCTTAACTGTTGATGAGATGTTATTCGACCAGGTCAGACTGTTAGTGATCTGCACCCCTTAGTGCTACTGACCACCTCCACATCGCTGTCATTGATGTGAAGTCACCTATTCCTTCGCTCCACAGATGCTGCCTCACCCGCTGAGTTTCTCCAGCATTTTTGTCTACCTTCAAGTGGGATAAGAGGTATTTATCTGGCAGTAATATATCGCCACACCATCTTTATAAATAGTGTTATCACCTGCACAACAATGCCATGTTGCACAAAGAAGCTCTTGTGATTAAATTCCCAGTGTAACATGCTTACTGAATTTACGAAAGCAATTGCTTTCTGCCCCATCAGCTTCCCTCTGAGCAACACTTCTTTCTTCAGTCTGAAGTAAGGTTTTGGCCCGAAACGTTGCCTAACTCCTTTGCACCATAGATGCTGCTCACCTCCCCCATCCCATCCTCACCACTTTCTACAGGGGCACCATAGAGAGTATTTTGACGTACATCCCTATTCTGTGGAGGAAGGAACTGCAGATGTTGGTTTACGCCGAAGATGCATACAAAATGCTGGAGTAACTCAGCGGGACAGGCAGCATCTGTGGAGAGAAGGAATGGGCAGCGTTTTGCAGGGAAGAGATAAGACTTTGCCTTCCATCACAGTGAGGAGGCGATTCACTGTGATGGATCTTTGTGTAAATTGTGTTGCATCTTGGTTCTTTTCTTGTTTGTGTGACTGCAGAAACTAAATTTCGTTTGAACCTCAATGAGATTCAAATGACAATAAACAGTATTGTATTGTATTGGGGGTTACACAAAAAGCTGGAGAAACTCAGTGGGTGCAGCAGCATCTAAGGAGCGAAGGAGATAAGCGACGTTTCGGGTCGAGACCCTTCTTCAGACTGTGTACATACATTGTATTGTATTGAGTCACTCAGATTTCTGAAGATGGGTCTCGACCTGAAATGTCACCCATTCCTTCTGACACATCTGTTCTTATCATAGAAACATAGTAAATAGGTGCCATTCGGCCCTTCGAGCCTGCACCGCCATTCAATATGATCATGGCTGATCATCCAACTCAGTATCCTGTACCTGCCTTCTCTCCATACCCCCTGATCCCTTTAGCCACAAGGGCCACATCAAACTCCCTCTTAAATATAGCCAACGAACTGGCCTCGGCTACATTCTGTGGCAGAGAATTCCAGAGACTCACCACTCTCTGCATCCTTTTACCAGGGATTACTATTAATTCTTTCTGCAGTGCGAAACATGGAAAGGCTGGCTCCAGCTCCAGCGATTGAGATGGGAATAGATCAAGTCAAGTCAGGAGAGTTTTATCGTTATGTGTCCCAGATAGGACAATGAAATTCTTGCTTGCTGCAGCACGACAGAATATAGTAAGCATGAATACAGAACAGTTCAACGTGTCTATATAACATAGACCACATTATACACATATCAATAAACAGACAGTGCAAAAGACTGTTATTTTTTTTTGAATATATTTTTATTAGAGGCCATACATATAACAAATAATATAGCATTTTTTTCCAAATATAGTTGATACATCTTTCCAAAATTATATAAATGTTAACAAAATATATATATTGGCCTCACTTTTTTTTATAGAGTGAAAAAAGTATAAAGAAAGAATAGTGAATAATTATAAGAGTATGATTATAGTTGATTAATATAAAGAAGAGAGAGAAGGAAAAAAAAAAAAATTAAAATAAAAAAAACAAAAAAATAAAAAATTAAAATAAAAATATTTGTGGAAAAGAAAACGGTATACAACTTGTCAATGAGTGGAACAATTTCTAATTATAATATATGGAGACAAGTATATAAATCTGATCTTAAACATTTTTGTTTGATCTTTCCACCGGGTACTCATTGAGTTTCGATGCTGAGCCCAGCTACCCCTTCATATAATCAGCAAAAGACTGTTATTGTTCAGAGTTTGTTAGATGGCGAGTTTAATAGACTGATGGCTGTGGGGAAGAATCTATTCCTGAACCTGGATGTTCCAGAATTCAGGCTCCTGTACCTTCTACCCAATGGCAGCGGAGATATGAGTGTGTGGCCAGGATGGTGTGGGTCCTTGATGATGCTGGCAGCCTTTTTGAGGCAGCGACTGCGATAGATCCCTTCGATGGTGGGGAGGTCATAGCCGATGATGGACTGGCATTTGCCCACTACCATTTAAATCCAGTGGCTGGTATTTTCCTTAGGCAGCCCCTCTGGTTTAAGGACGACTCAAATCCACTTGTAGAGTAGCAGTCACGGCGGCACAGTTGCACTCTCAGTTGCAGCCTCACAGTGCCAGAGACCCAAGTTTCAATGATATTTTATTGTCACAGGCCCCTACGTCCAGTGAAATTATTTGTTTTTGCATACAAGACAGTAATATCATACAGCAGACTTCAAACAAAATATCAAGCTTCTTAGCACGGTGTCGCAACGTTAGCGGAGTCAGGGGATATGGGGAGAAGGCAGGAACGGGGTATGGATTGGGGATGATCAGCCATAATCACATTGAATGGCAGTGCTGGCTCGAAGGGCCAAATGGCCTACTCCTGCACCTATTGTCTATTGTCTATTGTTTTGCACCTGATCACACCAGCACGAGCCGCCATATTTTGGCAACGTTTTTTACAAGTCCAAAGTCCAAAGTCCAGCCCACATGTTAGATGTACGAGAGCGGCTCCCGATCCAGGCGAGCCCCAGGCTGCGGCAGGGCCTCCACCATCACCCTCGACCGGCTCGGCTCGGCCCACCAACTCACATCCCGCTCCTCGCCCGAACGCCTTTGTGTCCCGGCATGCCTCCCGCAGCCGACCTTCAAGGTGCTGGACACAATAGCCCCGTCCCTGCCTTCCAATAAAAAATAGACAATAGAAAATAGGCGCAGGAGTAGGCCATTCGGCCCTTCGAATAGGCTCCGCCATCCAATGTGATCATGGCTGATCATCCACAATCAGTACCCCGTTCCTGCCTTCTCCCCATATCCCCTGACTCCGCTATCTTTAAGAGCCCTATCTAGCTCTCTCTTGAAAGCATCCAGAGAACCGGCCTCCACTGCCCACTGAGGCAGAGAATTCCACACTCACAACTCTCTGTGTGAAAAAGTCTTTCCTCATCTCCGTTCTAAGTGCCTTACCCCTTATTCTTAAACCGTGGCCCCTGGTTCTGGACTCCCCCAACATCGGGAACATGTTTCTTTTCTCGAGCGTGTCCAAACCCTTAATAATCATATATGTTTCAATCAGATCCCCTCTCGTCCTTCTAAACTCCAGAGTGTACAAGCTCAGCCACTCCAATCCCAGAGACCACACATTTCACTGTACCAATTGGTACATGTCACAAATAAATTTATCTTGTATCTTGACCCACTGAGTTACTGCAGCAATCTGGGTCTCTCACACGTGCACACAAATAGTCACACACACCAATCTCAAACACATGCTTATGAACACCCACACTTTTAATCTCACACACAGTTTTTCACTCTGTCTCTCTCTGTCTCTCTCTCTCTCTCGCTCTCCCTCTCTCTCTCTCACACATACACACATAAACATACACTCCAAAACTCTCACACATGCATTGGAAGACCCACAGGTGGAATCTCATACACCTGAATCTCATGCACACTTGAGTGCCTCACACACACACACACAGACACACACACAGATACACACACAGACACACACACGCACACACACACACACACACACACACACACACACACACACAGACACAGACACAGATACACACACAGACACACACACACACACACACACACACACAGACACAGACACAGACACACACACAGATACACACACAGACACACACACACACACACACACACACACACAGATGCACACACACACAGTTGTACACACACACATACACGCACACAGATGCACACACACATGCACACATACACGCATGCAGATGCACACACACATGCACACAGACACACACAGATGCACACAGATGTACATACACACTCACATGCACAGATGCACACACACACACAGAGGCACAGTTGCGCGCACACACACACACACACACACACACACACACACACACACACACACACACACACACACACACACACACACACACACACACACACACACACACACACACACACACACACACTCTTCAGGCCCTCCTTTGTGGTGAAGGAATGTCAGATGTGAAGCTCCCTAGGTTGCAGGTTTTCTCAAAGATCATCTGAAAATGCCCTTGGCCAAGTCTGCCATTGTTATGCAAGTTTCAAGCCAGCAGATGAGTGAAAGAAGGGTGATTGGCAGCTCTTGATGTTGCGGCTCAGATAAGCTGAGGAACACCTTCAAAGAGACAATGGCACTGAGCTCCTGATTAAACAGTGAGCCTCTCCGCCAGCCCCACTGAGAACAGTGATTAACAAGCACAGAGACAAAAGACAGCACTTCAACTCATCCTTGCAACAAGTTTGTCTTCATGTTACTTCCTTTTCCAACCTTGACGCTCTGAAATGTTTCATTGCTGCAAGGAGGCTGCTGGCTGCAAAAAAATCAGCGAGAACTTTGCATAGCATGACGTTTTCATGAGAGGAATGGATCGGGGAGATGCACAGAGTCTCTTGCCCAGAGTAAGGGAAACGAGGACCAGAGGACATAGGTTCAAGGTGAAGGGGAAAAGATTTAATAGGAATCCGAGGGGTAACTTTTACACACAACGGACAATAGACAACAGGTGCAGGAGTAGGCCATTCGGCCCTTCAAACCAGCACCCCCATTCAATGTTTTCATGGCTGATCATCCCCAATCTGTACCCCATTCCTGCCTTCTCCCCATATCGCCTGACTCCGCTATCTTTAAGAGCCTTATCTAGCTCTTGTCTAGTTTTGATTTTCCAGCATCTGCAGTTCCTTCCTAAACCCCTTACCTAGCTCTCTCTTGAAAAGGGTGGTGGGTGTATGGAACAAGCTGCCAGAGGAGGTAGTTGAGGCTGGGACTATCCCAATGTTTAAGAAAAAGTAGACAGGTACATGGACAGGACAGGTTTGGTGGGTTATGGACCAAGCGCAGGCAGGTGGGACTAGTGTAGCTGGGACATGAAGAAGGGTCTCGACCCAAAACGTCGCCTATCTCCTTCGCTCCTTAGATGCGGCTGCACCCGCTGAGTTTCTCCAGCTTTTTGTGTAGCTGGGACATTGTTGGCCGGTGCGGGCAAGTTGGGCCGAAGGGCCTGTTTCCACACTGTACCACACCATGACTCGGGGACCGTTTCGCCAAACACTTGCACTCAGTCCACCAAGGCCTACGGGGTCTCCTGGCTGCTAGCAATTGACAATAGACAATAGACAATGGGTGCAGGAATAGGCCATTTGGCCCTTCGAGCCAGCACCGCCATTCAATGTGATCATGGCTGATCATCCCCAATCAGTACCCCGTTCCTGCTTTCTTCCCATAATTGACGTTTCGGGTCTCGACCCAAAACGTCACCCATTCCTTCTCTCTAGAGATGCTGTCTGTCCCGCTGAGTTACTCCAGCTTTTTGTGTCTATCTTTGGTTCAAACCAGCATCTGCAGTTCCTTCTTGCACATTACGTCTGCTAACAATTTCAACTCCCCTTCCCATTCCCACACTGACCATTCTCTCATGGGCATTCTCCGTTGCCAGAGTGAGGCAACAAGCAAACTGGAGGAACTGCGCCTCATATTACGCTTGGGTAGCTTACAACCCAATGGTATGAGCAGTGCATTCTCCAATTTTCGGTAACTAACACACAGACGCCCGCTATTATACTTGCTTCCAGTTCCTTCCCCTACAATCAGTCTGATTAAGGGTCTGGACACGCTAGAGGCGGGAAACATGTTCCCGATGTTGGGGGTGTACAGAACCAGGGGCCGCAGTTTGAGAATAAGGGGTAAGCCATTTAGAACGGAGACGAGGAATCACTTTTTCACCTAGAGAGTTGTGAGTCTGTGGAATTCTCTGCCTCAGTGGGCAGTGGAGGCCGGTTCTCGGGTTAGTTTCAAGAGAGAGCTAGCTAGGGCTCTTAAAGATAGCAGAGTCTGTGGATATGGAGAGAAGGCAGGAACGGGGTACTGATTGGGGATGATCATCCATGATCACATGGAATGGCAGTGCTGGCTCGAAGGGCCGAATGGCCTACACATGCACCTATTGTCTATTGGCCTGAAATGTCACCTACCCATTTTCTGCCTGACCTGCTGAGTTACTCCGGCATTTTGCATCTATCTCTACTGCGAACAACCCCGCTCTCTTCCTTTTCCTCTTCCTCTCCCATTCCCCCCCCCCCACCCTCCCAACTTCCCTGTGTCCCACCTGGATTTGTATAATTCCTCCCATTCTCCCCCACCCCTCCCCAGCCCCTTCTACCTATTTCTTTCCCTGACTTCACCATTCACACCTCTTCTATCCTTATCTCACACTCTTTGTCTGCTATTCTCTGGTCTTTGTCCAACCTTCTGCCCTATTGAAACCTCCCCTCCTCCACATAGGAAGAAACTGCAGTTGCTGGTTTATGCCAAGGATGGACACAGAATTCTCCAGAGATGCTGCCCGACCCGAGAGTCTGGAGAAGTCTGCAAGGGCCCCTGGTACGGTTTATTCCATCACAGAGGACTCTGTGATTTACGGACTGTTCCCAGGGACACATTCAGAGACTGACATCGAGTGCTGCTGGAGGGTTATCAACTCGGTGAATGACGCTCTCTGGACTGCCCGAGCGTTGTTGACCACCCAGCAGAGCGAGATGTCCGTCAGGGAATGTTGCCGACTGGCCCGCTGCAGACTGCAGGAGTACGTGCTGAGGGACGCACTGAAGCTCGGTGCAGCCAACGCCAAGGCTCGGTGGGGGAGGGCCACAGTCTAGGGTCCTTCCGCTGCTGGTTTGGGGGGCACGGTATGGTGGAGACGCCCCTCAAAATAAGGGAAGGTATCCCACGCCAGTGGGCCACATGAGGAGCACGGGTGGGGGACAGATTTGTGAAATTTGAGCAATGTATGTGAACGGTATTGAATGTTTGTATAGCCTCCGAAAATGTCGGATGCATTTTTTGCACGGTTAGAAACATAGAAACATAGGAAAGAGGTGCAGGAGGAGGCCATTCGGCCCTTCGAGCCTGCATCGCCATTCATTGTGATCATGGCTGATCGTCCCCAATCAATAACCCGTGCATGCCTTCTCCCCATATCCCTTGATTCCACCAGCCCCTAGAACTCTATCTAACTCTCTCTTAAATCCACCCAGTGATTTGGCCTCCACTACCCTCTGTGGCAGGGAATCCCACAAATTCACAACTCTCGGGGTGAAAATGTTTTTTCTCACCTCAGTCTTAAATGGGCTCCCCTTTATTCTAAGACTGTGGCCCCTGGTTCTGGACTTGCCCAACATTGGGAACATTTTTCCTCCATCTAGCTTGTCCAGTCCTTTTATAATTTTATATGTTTCTATAAGAACCCCTCATCCTTCTAAACTCCAGTGAATACAAGCCTAGTCTTTTCAATCTTTCCTCATATGACAGTCCCGCCATCCCAGGGATCAATCTCGTGAACCTACGCTGCACAGCCTCAATCACAAGGATGTCTTTCCTCAAATTAGGAGACCAGAACTGTACGCAATACTCCAGATGTGGTTTTACCAGCCCTATACAACTGCAGAAGAACCTCTCTACTCCTGTACTGAAATACTCTCGTTATGAAGAGGATTATGTATTCATGTATTGTGTATATAGTTATCACCTGAATAAAGTCAGAAAGACACCCAATAAAAGACCTGGGTGTCATGGTACACCAGTCATTGAAAGTAGGCATGCAGGTGCAGCAGGCAGTGAAGAAAGCAAATGGTATGTTAGCATTCATAGCAAAAGGATTTGAGTATAGGAGCAGGGAGGTTCTACTGCAGTTGTACAGGGTTTTGGTGAGGCCACACCTGGAGTATTGCGTACAGTTTTGGTCTCCAAATCTGAGGAAAGACATCCTTGCCATAGAGGGGGTACAGAGAAGATTCACCAGACTGATTCCTGGGATGTCAGGACTTTCATATGAGGAAAGATTGGATAGACTCAGCTTGTACTCGCTGGAATTTAGAAGATTGAGGGGGGATCTTATAGAAACTTACAAAATTCTTAAGGGGTTGGACAAGCTAGATGCTGGAAGATTGTTCCCGATGTTGGGGGAGTCCAGAACAAGGGGTCACAGTCTAAGGATAAGGGGGAATTCCTTTAGGACCGAGATGAGGAAAACATTCTTTACACAGAGAGTGGTGAGTCTCTGGAATTCTCTGCCACAGAAGGTAGTCGAGGCCAGTTCATTGGCTATATTTAAGAGGGCGTTAGATGTGGCACTTGTGGCTAAAGGGATCAGGGGGTATGGAGAGAAGGCAGGTACGGGATACTGAGTTGGATGACCAGCCATGATCACATTGAATGGCGGTGCAGGCTCGAAGGGCCGAATGGCCTACTCCTGCACCTATTTTTCTATGTTTCTATGTTTCTATAAAGCTACAGAAAGGCCGAATATACCACCAGGGCCTAAAAATCCATCAGGTGAGAATGAAATGCTTGGAGAAGGAGAAAGAGGTTCAGCGCACAGGCCTTGAACCTGACGAGACGCAGGGCGAGCCCGGCCAGGACTCACCCCACAGAGCCCAGTCCCTCCACGCACTAGAGTCTCCCAACCCCTGCAGAGTAATTATTAAGATGGCTGATCCGTGGGCGGTTGCTGCTGGGACGCAAGTCGGGGCCTGATCAACCCCGGCTGGGTCGCCTGGGCGAGGGTGTCCGATGTTGTGAACACCGAAACACCCGATGACCCCAGGTCACATCACCGAGGATGCGTCCCAGCTCAACTACAAGATGTATATTTTTCACACTCATATTTTGAAATTTAAAAAAACGTTACTCCAGCACGCTGTGTTTCTCTCCACTTATCTGTATTGAGCTATCTCCTGCCAGGCTGTGTCCCATCCCCACCAACTTCTCTTCCAGCTTTCACCCCCCCCCCATCACCCATACCCACACCCACTACCATGAGCCAAAGAAACGTAATCTATTCATGTTCTGCAGATATGCTGCCTGACGTGCTGCGTTACTCCAGCACTTTGTGTCTTTGCAAGTGAACTTTTCTGTTTGCATCCAGATTTATTGGCTCCAGACATTCTTGCAATTGAGGGAGGTGCAGCGTAGGTTCACGAGGTTAATTCCCGGGATGGCAGGACTGTCATATGTGGGTAGGATGGAGAGCCTGATAAATAGACAATAGACAATAGGTGCAGGAGTAGGCCATTCGGCCCTTCGAGCCAGCACCATTCAATGTGATCATGACTGATCATCCCCAATCAGTACCCCGTTCCTGCCTTCTCCCCATATCCCCTGACTCCGCTATCTTTAAGAACCCTATCAAGCTCTCTCTTGAAAGTATCCAGAGAACCGGCCTCCATCGCCCTCTGAGGCAGAGAATTCCACAGACTCACCACTCTCTGTGAGAAAAAGTGTTTCCTCGTCTACGTTCTCAATGACTTACCCCTTATTCTTAAACTGTGTGGCCCCTGGTTCTGGACTCCCCCAACATCGGGGGCATGTTTCCTGCCTCCAGAGTCAGGGGAAAGGGAAACGATAGATATAGACGTTGATGTAGAGAGATTTTTTGTTACCCAGAGAGCTGTGAATTTGTGGAATTCCCTGCCACAGAGGGCAGTGGAGGCCAAATCACTGGATTGATTTAAGAGAGATTTAGATAGAGCTCTAGGGGCTAGTGGAATCAAGGGATATGGGGAGAAGGCAGGCACGGCTTATTGATAGCGGACGATCAGCCATGATCATATTGAATGGTGGTGCTGGCTCGAAGGGCTGAAGCACCGAATGGCCTCCACCTGCACCTATTTTCTATGTTTCTATGTTTCAATATAGAACAAAGGAATGAAAGATATGCAAAAAAGTAATGATGATAATGTTCCAGCTCCAGTGAAAAGCTTTATTTGGCATGCTCGATTCACTCAGATCAGATAATGGTAGATATATACAAAGATTAATATAAATACAATCAGGTTAAAGTCAGGTATGATAGCTAGCATGAAAATAAAGTACAGAATATCATTCTCAGCATTGTAATGCACCAGTTCCACAGAGAACCACACTGTCCACAATGTGGTAGATGTGAATCGGACAGTCCCCTAGCTTATGGAAGGACCGTTCAGAAGGTTGATAAGAGAGGGGAAGAAGCTGTTTACGAGACTAGTGGTGTGCGCTTTCAAGCTTCTGTACCTTGTGTCAGGTGGGAGCGGGGAGAAGAAGGAATAACCACGGTGGGAGAAGCCTTTGATTCTGCCAGTGTACGAGGATCGCTGGTCAGCGTGGACTCGGCGGGTCGAAGGGCCTGTTTCCACGCTGTATCCACTTTGGTGTCGAAAACAGGAAGGCAGATTACTATCTACATGCCGTCAAGTTGGGAAAAGAGGAAGTACAATGGGATCTGGGGGTCCTTGGTCAAAGGGAAGAGATAAGACTTTTGCCTTCCATCACAGTGAGGAGGTGTTGGAGATTCACTGTGATGGATGTTTGTGTAAACTGTGTTAAGTGTGGGCCTTGGGTTTTTTTGTATTGAAAGACTGTATAAATGCAATTTTGTTCAAGCCAAGCTGGAATTTTGTTCAAGCCAAGTTTGAATAACAATAAAAGGCATTCTATTCTGTTCTATTCTTGTTCATCAGTCTATGAAAGTAAGCATGCGGGTACAGCAGGCAGTGAAGAAAGCGAATGGCATGTTGACCTTCATAACAAGAGGAGTCAAATATGGGAACAAAGAGGTCTTTCTGCAGTTGTACAGGGCTCTAGAAACATATAAGTTTGTTAAGGGTTTGGACATGCTGGAGGCAGGAAACATGCTCCCGATGTTGGGGGAGTCCAGAACCAGGGGCCACACAGTTTAAGAATAAGGGGTAAGTCATTTAGAACGTAGACGAGGAAACACTTTTTCTCATAGAAAGTTGTGAGTCTGTGGAATTCTCTGCCTCAGAGGGCGGTGGAGGCCGGTTCTCTTGACACTTTCAAGAGAGAGCTAGATAGGGCTCTTAAAGATAGCGGAGTCAGGGGATATGGGGAGAAGGCAGGAACGGGGTACTAATTAGGGATGATCAGCCATGATCACATACAATGACGGTGCTGGCTCGAAGGGCCGAATGGCCTCCTCCTGCACCTATTGTCTATTGCCTATTGTATATCTAAGCGAAACTAAGCTAAATTGAACTAACATTCAGTTCCTTGTGTCTCCAGGCAAACTTCACTGTTGCAAGGGGAACAATCACTGTGCATCAGCCGCATGCACTATTCTAAAAGGGCGGCACGATGGCGCAGCGATAGAGCTGCTGCCTTACAGCGAATGCAGCGCCGAAAATCCGGGTTTGATCCCGACTATGGGTGCTGTCTGTACGGAGTTTTTGTCGAGATCTTTGGTTTCCTCCCACACTCCAAAGACGTACAGGTTTGTAGGTTAATTGGCTTGGTAAATGTATAAATTGTCCCTAGTGGTAATAGGATAGTGTTAATGTGTAGGTATGTTACAAAACTTACCTTGAGCAGTTCTGCCGCTCCCCGTGTGCGCGACTTTGGCGCCTTTCAGAGGGGGGCGGGCTTAAAGTGCTGTTTTTCCACAGGCAGGAAAAAATTGATCAATGTCGGGCAATTTCGTTGCGGAAGAAAAATCGCTCCGACATTTCATGAATGAAGGTATTTTTAAATTACTCTAAATTATTTATTAACTAGAGTAATTTAAAAATCACCTTCAAAAGCTGTGAGCGCCGACAACCGGAAGGATTTTGCGTAGGGGAGAAAAAAAGGTAAATAGTTTATTTTTATATTAAAAGTTGGTTTTTCGGGAGGCTTTAATAACATTTTCATGTTGCGAAATGGGGTCCAAAAAAATGTATGAACAAACAGTATTTTTCCTCCCGACTTCACCGCTAACCGCAACGTTCCAATCCACCGCATTCCACTAAAACCCACTCGCTAGTTGATTTAAATGGCCATTAATTTACAGGAATCAAACACTAAATTCCTTCCATTTGGCCCAGAAATTAATGAAAATGAGATTTAAAAACTATGTTATATTGTGGATTATTGTGTGAATGTTATTTGGACACTTAGGCAATTTAAAAAAAGTTTATATTTTCTTAAGAAATGGATAGATGTTTAGATCTACTCATTGAATTTTGTAATTAGCTACAATAGTTAGTTAACTATTTATATGCTTTAATTTCAGGTATTTCCAAGTAAGATTGTTTCATATTTGTTTCAGAATGCTTCAATCTATAATAACTGAAAATTTCATTGTGTTCTCTTAATTTTTAAGAAAGTTATGGGCTTTTAACTGTTCCAGATAACAGCTTTTGAGTTAAGTCAATTGAAAGGCAATGGGGAACAAGATACTAATTTCCGAGTATGAAAATGGTCATAACTTTCTTAATACTGAAGATATGAAAGTGAATTAGGTGTCAAATTAAACTTCTTTTTATGCTTTATCTGATGGGATAAATTGCAGACTTGATTTTTAAAATCTTAAAATTTTGTGCGGGGATTGCTGGTCGGTGCGGACCCGCTGTAAGGCAGCGACTCTACAGCGCTGCGCCACCGTGACCGCCCTTTTGTAAGCCAGCATTCTGCTGTTTCTTGGTTTTTACAACCCAAATGCACGACTTTGTGGCGTGGGGGGAGACCTGGGTGCCCGGAGGAAACCCATGTGGTTGCAGGTTGAACGTGGAGATGTCCTGACAAACAGCAGTTGGGTGGGTGTGGGGGGTGGGGGGTGGGGGGGGCAGGATCGAACCTGTGTCCTTGGCGCGGCGAGCCCGCAGCTCTACCATCTGTGCCCCTGTAACTTGGGCTATCGTATGTGTTTACTACAAAAAGTAGTAAACACTGCCCAGTCCATCATCAGCTCTGACCCTCCTTCCATCGAGGGGATTTATCACAGTCGCTGCCTCAAAAAGGCTGGCAGCATCATCAAGGACCCACACCACCCTGGCCACACACTCATCTCCTTGCTACCTTCGGGTAGAAGGTACAGGAGCCTGAAGACTGTAACAACCCAGTTTAGGAATAGCTACTTCCCCACAGCCATCAGGCTATTAAACCTGGCTCGGAACTCTGAACATTAATATCCCTCCATCTGTTATTTGCACTTTATTATTATTAATTTATTAATTCATGGGTGTATTTACGTATAGAATTGTAGTCAATGCCTTCTATGTTCTGTTGTGCTATGCAAAGAAAGATTTTCATTGTCCTGTCAGGGACACATGACAATAAACTCTTTTGACTTTTGACTTTGTGATTCTCCAGTGGTGTAGCAAGCTCACAACATCTATACAACTACTTCTACAGTTGTATAGGGCTCTGGGGAGACCACATCTGGAGCATTGTGTACAGTTCTGGTCTCCTAATTTGAGGAAGGACATCCTTGTGATTGAGGCAGTGCAGCGTAGGTTCACGAGATTGATCCCTGGGATGGCGGGACTGTCATATGAGGAAAGATTGAAAAGACTAGGCTTGTATTCACTGGAGTTTAGAAGGATGAGGGGGAATCTTATAGAAACATATAAAATTATAAAAGGACTGGACAAGCCAGATGCAGGAAAAATGTTCCCAATGTTGGGTGAGTCCAGAACCAGGGGCCACAGTCTTAGAATAAAGGGGAGGTCATTTGAAAGTAGGCATGCAGGTGCAGCAGGCAGTGAAGAAAGCAAATGGTATGTTAGCATTCATAGCGAAAGGATTTGAGTATAGGAGCAGGGAGGTTCTACTGCAGTTGTACAGGGTTTTGGTGAGACCACACCTGGAGTATTGCGTACAGTTTTGGTCTCCAAATCTGAGGAAAGACATTCTTGCCATAGAGGGGGTTCAGAGAAGGTTCACCAGACTGATTCCTGGGACTTTCATATGAAGAAAGACTGGATAGACTCGGCTTGTACTCACTGGAATTTAGAAGATTGAGGGGGGATCTTATAGTAACTTACAAAATTCTTAAGGGGTTGGGCAAGCTAGATGCAGGAAGATTGATCCCGATGTTGGGGGAGTCCAGAACAAGGGGTCACAGTCTAAGGATAAGGGGGAATTCCTTTAGGACCGAGATGAGGAAAACATTCTTTACACAGAGAGTGGTGAGTCTCTGGAATTCTCTGCCACAGAATGTCGTTGAGGCCAGTTCATTGGCTATATTCAAGAGGGAGTTGGATGTGGCTCTTGTGGCTAAAGGGATCAGGGGGTATGGAGAGAAGGCAGGTACAGGATACTGAGTTGGATGATCAGCCATGATCACATTGAATGGCGGTGCAGGCTCGAAGAGCCGAGTGGCCTACTCCCGCACCTATTTTTCTATGTTTCTATTTAAGACTGAGGTGAGAAAAAACTTTTTCACCCAGAGAGTCGTGAATTTATGGAATTCCCTGCCACAGAGGACAGTGGAGGCCAAGTCACTGGATGGGTTTAAGAGAGAGTTAGATAGAGCTCTAGGGGCTAGTGGAGTCAAGGGATATGGGGAGAAGGCAGTCACGGGTTATTGATTGGGGACGATCAGCCATGATCACAATGAATGGTGCTGCTGGCTCAAAGGGCCGAACGGCCTCCTCCTGCACCTATTTTCTATGGTTCTATGTTTCTATCTGCCATGCCAAAGGAGCTGTGTCTGTGCCGTATCATTCTGGCTATGATTAATAGTGTCGTGTGGCTGGATTTTTTTTTGCCCTTGAGTGAGTGGTGGGGAACTGCCTCCCTGTGAAGGGGCTTCCACACTGCAAGACTGGGGACAGATTTTCGGGATTTAGGACCTCACGATAATCAAGGGAACTGGGACTCGTGGTGCAACGTGGAGTTGGTGTAGTCAATGTCCGAGATCTTACTGAATGATGGAGCAGGTACAAGGGTCCAATTTTGCATTGTTGTCCCCAGGACTGATGACACCACCACGTCGACCCTCGATAGAAGCAGGGAGAGCGTTCTGCCATCCTTCAGCTCGTGATAAACTCCGCAGGTCCAGATGGCTACTGCTGCTTGATGGATGAGATGCCTTTGAGGATCGAGGTGTCGAACAGAGGATTGTGAACCTCCATCTCTCCTGTCTGGAGCACAAGATTCAACAAAGTGGACTTATTGATCGTGAAGCCAGAGCAAGAATCAAAAATACAACAAGGAAATGCTGAGAGAATGGAGCGGCTTGCCTTGTATACTCTGGAGTTTAGAAGGACGAGAGGGGATCTTATTGAAACATATTAGATTATTAAGGGTTTGGACACGCTAGAGGCAGGAAACATGTTCCCGATGTTGGAAGAGTCCTGAACCAGGGGCCACAGTTTAAGAATAAGGGGTAAGGCAATTAGAACGGAGACGAGGAAAAACTTTTTCACACATAGACTTGTGAGTCTGTGGAATTCTCTACCTCAGAGGGCGGTGGAGGCCGGTACTCTGGATGCTTTCAAGAGAGAGTTAGATGGGGCTCTTAAAGATAGCGGAGTTAAGGGATATGGGGAGAAGGCAGGAACGGGGTACTGATTGTGGATGATCAGCCATGATCACATTGAATGGCGGTGCTGGCCCAAAGGGCCGAATGGACTACTCCTGCACCTATTGTCTATTGTCTTTTGGCCCACCGAATCCACGCCGACCATCGATCGTCCGTTCACACATTAGTTCTATGTTATCCCATTTTCTCATCCACATTAGGATGGACACACAGCGGGACAGGCAGCATCACTGGAGAGGAATGGGTGACATTTCAGGCCGAGACCCTTATTCAGTCTCAACCCAAAACGTCACCCATTCCTTCTTTCCAGAGATACTGCCTGTCCCGCTGAGTTACTCCAGCATTTTGTGTTCACCCTCAGTGGGAAGAAACTGTTGACTGTTGGCAAATCAATTTCTCTCCTGGGATAAATAGACAATAGACAATAGACAATAGGTGCAGGTGTCGGCCATTCGGCCCTTCGAGCCAGCACGGCCATTCAATGTGATCGTGGCTGATCATCCACAATCAGTACCCCGTTCCTGCCTTCTCCCCATATCGCCTGACTCCGCTATCTTTAAGAGACCTATCTAGCTCTCTCTTGAAAGTATCCAGAGAACCGGCCTCCACCACGCTGTGAGGCAGAGAATGCCACAGACTCACAACTCTCTGTGAGAAAAAGTGTTTCCTCATCTCCGTTCTAAGTGCCTTACCCCTTATTCTTAAACTGTGGCCCCTGGTTCTCGAATCCCCCAAAATCGGGAACATGTTTCCTGCCTCTAGCGTGTCCAAACCCTTGATAATCTTATATGTTTCAATAAGATATCCTCTCATCCTTCTAAATTCCAGTGTATACAAGCCCAGCCACTCCATTCTCTCAGCATATGACAGTCCCGCCATCCCGGGAATTAAGCTGGTGAACCTACGCTGCACTCCCTCAATAGCAAGAATGTCCTTCCACAAATTAGGGGCCCAAAACTGCACACAATACTCCAGGTGTGGTCTCACTAGGGCCCTGTGCAACTGCAGAAGGACCTATTTGCTCCTCTGCTCAACTCCTCTTGTTATGAAGGGCAACATGCCATTTGCTTTCTTCACTGCCTGCTGTACCTGCACTCTTACTTTCATTTAAATTCCAATAAATTTGTATCGTATCGTATCGTATTGTATAGTAAACCAGCATCTGCAATTGTGTTCCTCCACATGTCCCTTTACACACTAGGGGCAATTTACAGAGGCAAAATATCTCGGCCCGTGGGTGGCCTAAGTTTAATGTTCAGATACCGTTGGACTTCTCATGGGGCTGTGACCTCTGTTGTGTCCGGTAAAACGGATAATCCGGTAAGGCTCCGGAACCAAGGATGTTGGAAAACCGGCAGTGGATATGCACTTTCTTGGGAAAGGTATAAGGGGAAGTAAATTGGCGCGTGCTGGAAATGCTTACCGTAGCCAGACCTGGACACTCGTAGACGGTATAGTCCCCATTTTCATTATCCGGCTCAGATTCTGACGATATCTGCCCTGCATTCATCTTGGCTTTGCTCCTGGGATGAAGAAAAGACAACAGTCTTAGTCTGAAGGTGTGAGGGATCAAGGCTTGAAGCAGATCCTAGTTCATCAGTCAATGAAAATAAGCATGTAAGTACAGCAGGCAGTGAAGAAAGCGAATGGCATGTTGGCCTTTAAAACACTAGGAATTAAATATAGGAGCAAAGAGGTCCTTCTGCAGTTGTACAGGGCCCTAGTGAGACCACACCTGGAGTATTGTGTGCAGTTTTGGTCCCCTAATTTGAGGAAGGACATTCTTGCTATTGAAGGAGTGCAGCGTAGGGTTTACAATGTTAATTCCCGGGATGGCAGGACTGTCATATGCTGAGAGAATCGAGCAGCTGGGCTTATACACTCTAGAATTTAGAAGGATGAAAGGATATCTTACTGAAACATATAAGATTATTAAGGGTTTGTACACGCTGGAGGCAGGAAACATGTTCCCGATGTTGCGGGTGTCCAGAACCAGGGGCCACAGTTTAAGAATAAGGAGTAAGCCTTAGGGAGACTAAGGGAGACCATATAGCCAAATAACCATATAACAATTACAGCATGGAAACAGGCCTTCTCGGCCCTTCCAGTCCGTGCCGACCATTTATTTTCCCCTAGTCCCATCTACCTGCACTCAGATCATACCCCTCCATTCCCTTCCCGTCCATATACCTATCCATTTTACTTTTAAATGTTAAAATCGATCCTGCCTCCACCACTTCTGCAGGAAGATCATTCCACACAGCCACCACTCTCTGAGTAAAGAAGTTCCCCCTCATGTTACCCCTAAACTTCTGTCCCTTAATTCTCATGTCATGCCCTCTTGTTTGAATCTTTCCTACCCTCAATGAGAAAAGCTTATCCACGTCAACTCTGTCTATCCCTTTCACCATTTTAAAGACCTCAATCAAGTCCCCCCTTAACCTTCTGCGCTCCAAAGAATAAAGACCTAACTTGTTTAACCTTTCTCTGTAACTTAGTTGCTGGAACCCAGACAACATTCTAGTAAATCTCCTCTGTACTCTCTCTATTTTGTTGACATCCTTCCTATAATTAGGCGACCAAAATTGTACACCATACTCCAGAATTGGTCTTACCAATGCCTTGTACAATTTTAACATGACTTCCCTACTCCTATATTCAATGCTCTGATTTATAAAGGCCAGCACACCAAAAGCTTTATTTACCACCCTATCTACATGCGATTCCACCTTTAGGGAACTATGCACAGTTATTCCTAGATCCCTCTGTTCCACAGCATTCCTCAATTCCCTACCATTTACCATGTACGTCCTATTTTGATTTGTCCTGCCAAGATGTAGCACCTCACACTTATCAGCATTAAACTCCATCTGCCATCTTTCAGCCCACTCTTCCAAATGGCCCAAATTTCTCTGTAGACTTTGAAAATCTACTTCATTATCCCCAGCACCCCCTATCTTAGTATCATCTGCATACTTACCTATCCAATTTTTGACCCCATCATCTAGATCATTGATGTGCATGACAAACAACAGTGGACCCAACACGGATCCCTGAGGCACCCCACTGGTCACCGGCTTCCACCCTGACAAACAGCCATCCACCATTACTCTCTGGCATCTCCCATTCAGCCACTGTTGAATCCATCTTGCTACTTCGCCATTAACACCCAAAGATTGAACCTTCTTAACCAACCTTTAAGAACCTTTAAGTGGGGAAACTGCTAGAGTCAGTTATTAAAGATGGGATAGCAGCGCATTTGGAAAGTGGTGAAATCATTGGACAAAGTCAGCATGGATTTACGAAAGGTAAATCATGTCTGACAAATCTGATAGAATTTTTCGAGGATGTAACTAGTAGAGTGGATAAGGGCGAACCAGTGGATGTGTTATATCTAGACTTTCAGAAGGCTTTCGACAAGGTCCCGCATAAGAGATTAGCATACAAACTTAAAGCACACGGTATTGGGGGTTCAGTATTGATGTGGATAGAGAACTGGCTAGCAGACAGGAGGCAAAGGGTAGGAGTAAACGGGTCCTTTTCAGAATGGCAGGCAGTGACTAGTGGGGTGCCGCAAGGCTCAGTGCTGGGACCCCAGCTATTTACAATATATATTAATGATTTGGACGAGGGAATTCAATGCAACATCTCCAAATTTGCAGATGATACCAAGCTGGGGGGTATAGTTAGGTGTGAGGAGGATGCTTGGAGGCTGCAGGGTGATTTGGATAGGCTGAGTGAATGGGCAGATGCATGGCAGATGCAGTACAATGTGGATAAATGTGAGGTTATCCACTTTGGTGGCAAAAACATGAGGGTAGACTATTATCTGAATGGTGGCAGATTAGGTAAGGGGGAGATGCAACGAGACCTGGGTGTCATGGTACACCAGTCATTGAAAGTAGGCATGCAGGTGCAGCAGGCAGTGAAGAAAGCAAATGGTATGTTAGCATTCATAGCGAAAGGATTTGAGTATAGGAGCAGGGAGGTTCTACTGCAGTTGTACAGGGTTTTGGTGAGGCCACACCTGGAGTACTGCGTACAGTTTTGGTCTCCAAATCTGAGGAAAGACATCCTTGCCATAGAGGGGGTACAGAGAAGATTCACCAGACTGATTCCTGGGATGTCAGGACTTTCATATGAGGAAAGATTGGATAGACTCGGTTTGTACTCGATGGAATTTAGAAGATTGAGGGGGGATCTTATAGAAACCTACAAAATTCTTAAGGGGTTGGACAAGCTAGATGCTGGAAGATTGTTCCCGATGTTGGGGGAGTCCAGAACAAGGGGTCACAGTCTAAGGATAAGGGGGAATTCCTTTAGGACCGAAATGAGGAAAACATTCTTTACACAGAGAGTGGTGAGTCTCTGGAATTCTCTGCCACAGAAGGTAGTTGAGGCCAGTTCATTGGCTATATTTAAGAGGGCGTTAGATGTGGCACTTGTGGCTAAAGGGATCAGGGGGTATGGAGAGAAGGCAGGTACGGGATACTGAGTTGGATGATCAGCCATGATCACATTGAATGGCGGTGCAGGCTCGAAGGGCCGAATGGCCTACTCCTGCACCTATTTTCTATGTTTCTATGTAACCTTCCATGGGGAACCTTGTCAAAGGCCTTACTGAAGGCCTTACTGAGACGAGGAAACACTTTTTCACAGAGTTGTGAGTCTGTGGAATTCTCTGCCTCACAGGGCGGTGGAGGCCGGTTCTCTGGATTCTTTCAAGAGAGAGCTAGTTAGGGCACTTAAAGATAGCGTAGTCAGGGGATATGGGGAGAAGGCAGGAATGAGGTGCTGATTGGGGATATTCATTGAATGGTGGTGCTGGCTGGAAGGGACAAATGGCCTACTCCTGCTCCTATTGTCTATTGTCTATTGTCAGACCATCTAGTCTGGAGCTTCATGCAATCTTCCTCTATCATTGTTATTACGCATAGTTTACGTTTAGAGATACAGTATGGAAGCAGGCTCTTCACCGAGTCCATGCCGACCTCTGATTAACCGTTTTTCAGATGTAGCTGAGCTTCGTTTACATATACTGCGTGGAAACTGGCCCTTCGGCCCACCGTGTCCACGCTGAGCAGCGATGCCCGCACATTGGCATTCCCCTGTACAGTAGGGATAATTTTTACAATCTTCTTACCGAAGATCAATTTACCTGCAAACCCGTACGTCTCTTGGTGTGCGGGAGGAAACTGGAGAACCTGGAGAAAACTCCAGTGGGTCACGCGGAGAATGTACAAACTCTGCACACACAGCTCCCGTAGGCAGGATCGAACCCGAACCTCTGGTGCTGTAAGGCAGCAACTCGAACAACTGCACCACTGAATATCATGAATTAAGTAAATTTGGGGGGAAAATAAAAGATTGGGTTTCTTTTGATCTAACAGAGGTCCATAGAGGTGTTTTGATGAAAGAGACAATAGACAATAGACAATAGGTAGGCCATTTGGCCCGTCGAGCCAGCACCGCCATTCAATGTGATCATGGCTGATCATCCCCAATCAGTACCCCATTCCTGCCTTCTTCCCATATCCCCTGACTCCGCTATCTTTAAGAGCCCTATCTAGATCTCTCCTGAATGTATCCAGAGAACCGGACTCCACCGCCCTCTAAGGCAGAGAATTTCACAGACTCACAACTCTATGTGTGAAAAATTGTTTCCTCGTCTCCGTTCGAAATGGCGTTTAAAGGAGTTAACAGTTGATTTGTGTAATTGATTTTGGATTCAATAAGATTAGCAGCACGGTGGCGCAGGAGTTGCTGCCTCACAGCGCCAGAGACCCAGATTGGATCCTGACTATGGGTGCTGTCTGTATAGACTTAGTACGTTCTCCCCGTGACCTCGTGGACTTTTTCCAGGTGCTCCAGTTTCCTTCCATGCTCCAAAGTTGGGCAGGTTTGTAGGATAAATGGAACATTTCTGAGGGGATGAGAAAATGTACATTATTCCTGTGCCTCATCGTTCTTGTACAAAAGACAATGAACTCCCTTTTACTTGATAACTCGGGGACATTTGATTAGACAATGATCAATAAATCCAAGGATGTTTAAGAAGGAACTGCAGATGCTGGAAAATCAAAGGTAGTCAAAAATTCTGGAGTAACTCAGCAGGTGAGGCAGCATCTATGGAGCGAAGGAAATAAGTGATGTTTCGGGTCGAGACCCTTCTTCAGACTGATGTGGGGGTGGGGGAGGGGCGGGAAGAAGAAAGGAAGAGGCAGAGACAGTGGGCTGTGGGAGAGCTGAGAAGGGGAGAGGAAAGAGGGAAAAAGCAAGGACTACCTGAAATTGGAGGTCAATGTTCCTACCACTGGGGCGTAAACTGCCCAAGGGAAATATGAGGTGCTGCTCCTCCAATTTACAGTGGGACTCACTCTGGCCATGGAGGAGGCCCAGGACAGAAAGGTCGGATTCGGAAGGTCAGGTTCTTTATTGCGAACCGAGCGGAGGTGTTGGGTGAAGCGATCGCCAAACCTACGCTTGGTCTCACCGATGTAGAGCAGTTGACACCTAGAGCAGCGGATGCAACAGATGACGTTGGAGGAGGTGCAGGTGAACCTCTGCTCACCTAGAAAGACTGCTTGTGTCCTTGAATGGAGTCAAGGGGGGGAGGTAAAGCGACAAGTGTAGCATTTCCTGCGGTTGCAAGGGAAAGTACCCGGGTGGTTTGGGTGGGAAGGGACAAATTGACCAGGGAGTTACAGAGGGAGCGGTCTCTGCGGAAAGCCGAAAGGGGAGGAGATGGGAAGATGTGGCCAGAGGTGGGATCCCGTTAGAGGTAGCAATAATGTGGGAGGATTATCTTTTGGACGCACCTTTAGAAAGGAGATGAGGAGGGATTTATTTTGTCAGAAGTTGGTGAATCCATGGAATTCATTGCCACAGACGGCTATGAAGGCCGAGTCATTGGGTAATTTTAAGGTGGAGATTGACAGATTCTTGATTGGTAAGGTTGTTAGGGGTTACGGGGAGAAGGCAGGAGAATGGGGTTGGGAGGGAAAGATAGATCAGCCATGATTCTATGGCGGAGTAGATTTGATGGGCTGAATGGCCTAATTCTGTCTTATGAATTGAAGAGTGTTAGGATTATTCAGTTGCAAGGCCATGCACTGGACAAGACCGAGAACTTTTTGGGTTGAGCTATGAGATGATTTTTGGGCATCATATATGAGAAGGGATGTGTTCAGTTTAGATAAGTTTAGTTTAGAGATACAGCACCAAAACTGGCCCTTCGGCCGACCGGGTCCGCACCGAGCAGAGATCCCCGCACATTAACACCACCTTACACACACACTGGACAATTTACAATTATGCCAAGCCAATTAACCAACAAAGCTGCACGCCTTTGGAGTGTGGGAGGAAAACGAAGATCTCAGAGAAAACCCATGCGGTCACAGGGAGATCGTACAAGCTCCGTACAGACAGCATCCCTAGTCGGGATCGAACCCGGGTCTCTGGCGCTATAAGGCAGCAGCGCTACTGAATGAGTGAATGAATGAATAAGTTTATTGTAGCAATGTTACAAAATTTTGAGATTTTAAAAATCAAGTCTGCAATTTATCCCATCAGATAAAGCATAAAAAGAAGTTTAATTTGACACCTAATTCACTTTCATATCTTCAGTATTAAGAAAATTATGACCATTTTCATACTCGGAAATTAGCATCTTGTTCCCCATTGCCTTTCAATTGACTTAACTCAAAAGCTGTGATCTAGAATAGTCAAAAGCCCATAACTTTCTTAAAAATTAAGAGAACTCAATGACATTTTCAGCTATTATAGATTGAAGCATTCTGAAACAAATATGAAACCATCTTACTTGGATGACCTGAAATTAAAGCATATAATTAGTTAATCTAATTGTAGCTAATTACAAAATTCAATGAGTAGATCTAAACATCTATCCATTTCTTAAGAAAAGATAAACTTTTTGTAAATTGCCTGTCCAAATAACATTCACACAATAATCCACAATATAACATAATTTTTAAATCTCATTTTCATTAATTTCTAGGCCAAATGGAAGGAATTTAGTGTTTAATGCCTGTAAATTAATGGCCATTTAAATCAACTAGCGAGTGGGTTTTAGTGGAATGCGGTGGATTGGAATGTTGCGGTTTGCTGTGAAGTCGGGAGGAAAAATACAGCCGGTTCATACATTTTTTTGGACCCCATTTCGCAACATGAAAATGTGATTAAAGCCTCCCTAAAAACCAACTTTTAATATAAAAATAAACTGTATACCTTTTTTTCTCCCCTACGCAAAATCCTTCCCGTTGTCGGCGCTCACGGCTTTTGAAGGTGATTTTTAAATTTAGCTAATAAATAACCCAGCGTAATTTAAAAATACCTTCATGAATGAAATTTCGGAGCGATTTTTCTTCCGCAACGAAATCGCCCGACATGGACTGATTTTCCCTGTCTGTAGAAAAACGGCACTTTAAGCCTGCCCCCCTCTGAAAGGCGCCAAAGTCACGCACACGGGGAGCGGCAGAACTGCAGCGCTGCTCAAGGTAAGTTTTGTAACATAACTATTTATTGGCCAAGTATTCACATACAAGGAATTTGCCTTGGTGCTCTGCCTGCAAGTGACAACATTACTGCTGGCATTAGTTTAAGGTGCACCAGCTATGCCACTGTGCGTCCTGAGAGGGGAGGTCAGAGGTCAGAGAGCAGGAGTGGATGAGAGGGGAGCTCAGAAACCCTGCGAGTCATTATATCATCGCTTAGCTCGGACATCAAGGATTCTTGATGCCCGAGCTAAGCTATTGAGGAGTGAACGAGAGTCCAGGGAAACTCACCCCTCCAAGGCTTGGATGACTTTCTTCTGGTGCTGGTAGTGATGCCTCTGAAGCTTTTCCACAAGTCTCCTGTCCATGAACTGAGGAAAGACGAGAGATATGAATCGGAACCTGAGGGGCAGCTTCCTCATGCAATGAGTGGTTGGTGCATGGAACGAGCTGCTGGAGGAGGTAGTTGAAGCTGGTGCATTGAACGTACATTTATTGCTACATGCACCAGTTAAGGTACAGTGGAATTTGACTTACCATGCAGCCACACAATCAAAAAGAGCACAATACACAATAGAGTATAACATGAACATCCACCACAGTGGAATCAACATTCTTATTGTGGTGGAAGGCAACACATTTCAGCCAGTCCTCCTCCTTTGTTTATCCGTGGTCCGTGCCATGAACCCTCCGTAATCGCCGCTACAGACGGCCGGATGTACAGGCCCTCTCGTCGGGATGCTCGAAACTCCGACGTCGGGACGGACTGACACGGAAGCACCGAATCGGCCGCTTCCTACCGGAGACTGGGGCTTCATGATGCTATAGGCCGCAGGCCGGCGGTCGGAGCTCCTCTCCGACGATACCCGACAAGGGATACCAGACTCCGTGATGAGAATTCCACGCCACGCCCGCGGCTAGAAGCTCCACAGACCGCTACTTCAGGATGTAATTGTCCACATTTGGACAGACACTAGGATAGGACGGGTTTAGAGGGATATGGGGCACACATGGGCACGTGGGACTAATGTAGATAGGGCATGTTGGTCAGCATGGGATAGTTGGGCCGAAGGGCCTGGTTCCCTGCTATATGACTCTATTTGGGCTGGTGGGCTCGAGTTATTAGAGGCTGGATAAACTGGAGCTTTTCTCCCTCAGATCCAAGGAGGCTGAGGTTAGACAATGGACAATAGACAATAGGTGCAGGAGTAGGCCATTTGGCCCTTCGAGCCAACACTGCCATTCAATGTGATCATGGCTGATCATCCACAATCAGTACCCTGTTCCTGCCTTCTCCCCATGTCCCCTGACTCCGCTATCTTTAAGAGGCCTATCTAGCTCTCTCTTGAAAGTATCCAGAGAACCGGCCTCCACCGCCCTCTGAGGTAGAGAATTCCACAGACTCACAACTCTCTGTGTGAAAAGGTGTTTCCTCGTCTCCATTCTAAATGGCTTACCCCTTATTCTTAAACTGTGTGATAATAAAAAAATTATCAGGGGTAGATAGTTGCATTCTTTTATCAAGGTCCAATTTTTACCAGCCTCCCGCCCTCTTTGTGCCTTGGTTCCTTACCGGGGGCTGTACCCCTTCATAGACCATGTTCTGTGCCAGTCTCACCTCCTTCTGCAGCCTGGAACAAAACAAATACTTTGTTGAAACGCTCGTACATCAAAGTCAAAACCAAAGCCTTCTAAATATTCTACCCTGGAGCGCTGTGGACTCCCAGTCCTCGTGTACGTGACGCCAAGTTAAACTAACTAAAGGGGTGGCATGGTAGCGTTGCTGCCCGACAGTGCCAGAGATCGGCTTCCATCCTGACTACGCGTGCTTGTCTGTGCAGAGTTGCACCTTTCCGCCTGTGACCACGTGGGGTTTCTCCGGGTGCTCTGGTTTCTGCTCACATGATAAAGACATGCTTATTTGTAGGTTAATTGGCTTCTGTAAATTGTTCCTAGTGTGTAGGATTGAACCAGAACTAGGTTGTCGGTCAGTGCGCACTCGATGGGCTGAATGGCCTGTTTCCGCACTGTATCTTTAAACTAAAATTTAAAATTCTTTATCTTGCTGTATCTTTAAACTAAAATTCCATCAACTCTTTTGAGTCTAGACTTAAAACTTATTTCTACTCTCAAGTCTTTCTTTAGGTCCTCTGAGGGAGCGCTGTATGTATGTATCTATGTATGTATTGTTGATCTATGTACCACTGTATGTAGCACACTTGTACCTGCACTAATGTAAAGCACTTTGGTCAATGAGAGTTTAAAAAAAATGTGCTATAAAAATAAAATTGACTTGACTTTGACTAAAATTAACTAAACTATGAACTGTGTGTCCAGGGTTTCACAAAGGACTTTGGATCTCTCCCCGCACAAAGGACCTCTCCCCGCCCACCCTCCATCAGTCTGAAGAAGGGCTTCGGCCCGAAACGTTGCCTATTTCCTTAGCTCCAGAGATGCTGCTGCACCCGCTGAGTTTCTCCAGCACTGTTGTCTACCTTCGATATTCCAGCATCTGCAGTTCCTTCTTAAACACTTTGGACATTTCTGCACTAGTATTTTTTTCTTTTTGGTGTTGTTATTTATTGTTTTTTTAAATGATGTTATCTATGAGTATTGTGTTTGCAGGCCTGTTATGCTGCTGTTAGTTATGCCTGTCCCACTTGGGCTATTTTTAGTCGTAGCAGGTCGCCGAAAAACCGGCGACTGGACCCCACCCCGACATAAAGTTTGAAACTTAAACAAAAAAAAAGTCAGCACCGGCGACAACCTACGTTGCCTGGCGACAACCTACGCTAACCTGGTGACAATCTGTGTTAACCTGGCTACAACTACGACAGCACCTACATCTGCAAAAGTCAAGCTATGCCCATTGACATCAAACCCACTGTCGCCAACTATCTCCAAAATTTTTGCAACATGGAGGCCGATTAGGAAAAGGGGAGATGCAGCGTGACCTGGGTGTCATGGTACACCAGTCATTGAAAGAAGGCATGCAGGTGCAGCAGGCAGTGAAGAAAGCGAATGGTATGTTAGCTTCCATTGCAAAAGGATTTGAGTATAGGAGCAGGGAGGTTCTACTTCAGTTGTATAGGGTCTTGGTGAGACCACACCTGGAGTATTGCGTACAGTTCTGGTCTCCAAATCTGAGGAAGGACATTATTGCCATAGAGGGAGTGCAGAGAAGGTTCACCAGACTGATTCCTGGGATGTCAGGACTGTCTTATGAACAAAGACTGCATAGACTCGGCTTGTACTCTCTAGAATGTAGCTTGAGAGGCAATCTTATAGAAACTTACAAAATTCTTAAGGGGTTGGGCAGGCTAGATGCAGGAAGATTGTTCCCGATGTTGGGGAGGTCCAGGACAAGGGGTCACAGCATAAGGATAAGGGGGAAATCCTTTAGGACCGAGATGAGAAGGACTTTTTTCACACAGAGAGTGGTGGGTCTCTGGAACTCTCTGCCACAGAGGGTAGTTGAGGCCAGTTCATTGGGTATATTTAAGAGGGAGTTAGGTGTGGCCCTTGTGGCTAAGGGGATCAGAGGGTATGGAGAGAAGGCAGGTACGGGATACTGAGTTGGATGATCAGCCATGATCATATTGAATGGCGGTGCAGGCTCGAAGGGCCGAATGGCCTATTCCTGCACCTATTTTTCTATGTTTCTATGCTTCTATGCTCATTGACGTCAAACCCACTGTCGCCGACAGTCTCCAAAATTTTTGCAACATGTTGAAAATCCAGCAGCAACCAGAAAGATGCTACGTCTCTTTGGGCGACTGAGGAGAGAGACTACTCACGAGCATACAGGCGACACCCCGGCGACCACGTGGCGACACCCTAGTCGCTTGTGGTCGCCTGCAAAAATTGCCTAAGTGGGACAGGCCCTTAAGAATGTCAGCTCTGTCGGTTAATTGAGAGGAATGTGGGAGGTTTAAACTATAAATGTCATTAGTGAGGGCACAGGAACTGCAGAAGGGTTTTGGCCCGAAAGGTTGCCCATTTCCTTTGCTCCGTTGATGCTGCCTCACCCACTGAGTTTCTCCAGCACTTTTGTGCGCCCAAGAACTGTAGATGTTAACAAAACTGTAGATGCACAACAAAAGACACAAACTGCTGGAGTAACTCAGCGGGTCGGGCAGCATCTCTGCAGAACATGGAGATGGAGATGAACTCTGCAGAACAGGGGTTGGACAAGCTAGATGCTGGAAGATTGTTCCCGATGTTGGGGGAGTCCAGAACACGGGGTCACAGTCTAAGGATAAGGGGGAATTCCTTTGGGACCGAGATGAGGAAAACATTCTTTACACAGAGAGTGGTGAGTCTCTGGAATTCTCTGCCACAGAAGGTAGTTGAGGCCAGTTCATTGGCTATATTTAAGAGGGTGTTAGATGTGGCATTTGTGGCTAAAGGGATCAGGGGGTATGGAGAGAAGGCAGGTACAGGATACTGAGTTGGATGATCAGCTATGATCACATTGAATGGCGGTGCAGGCTCGAAGGGCCGAAGGGCCTACTCCTGCACCTATTTTTCTATGTTTCTATGTGTCTATGCGACATTTCAGGTCGAGTCCCTTCAGCAGATTCAGTCGGCAGTGAGGCTTCTGTTAATGAGTCTGAAGGAGGGTCCCGGCTCGAAACGCCACTCTGTCCATTTCCCTCCACACATGCGGCCTGGTCTGCTGAGTTCCTTCAGCGGTTTGGTTTTTAGCTCAAGTTTGCAGCATCTGTCTTTGATTTCTGATTTCACATCAGGTTTCCAACATCTGCAGTTTTTTTTTGTCTGAAAAAACCCCCCACCCCATTTGTCTTCTATATCTCGTAAATCAACAATCGGTCAAAATGAAGAACCTGTCTACAGCCATTCACAGATTCACCACCCTCTGACTAAAGAAATGTTTCCTCTTTTCATTTCTACAGGTACGTCCTTTTATTCGGAGACTATAGAAACATACATAGAAACATACATAGAAACGTACTATAGAAACATACATAGAAACATACATAGAAACATACTATAGAAACATACATACTATGTTCCTCTGGTCCTGGACTCTCAATAGACAATAGACAATAGGTGCAGGAGTAGGCCATTCGGCCCTTTGAGCCAGCACTGCCATTCATAGAAACATAGAAAATAGGTGCCGGTGGAGGCCATTTGGCCCTTCGAGCCAGCACAGCCATTCATTGTGATCATGGCTGATCGTCCCCAATCAATAACCCATGCCTGCCTTCTCCCCATATCCTTTGATTCCACTAGCCCCTAGAGCTCGATGATCATGTATCAATGTGATCATGGCTGATTATCCCCAATCAGTACCCCGTTCCTGCCTTCTCCCCATATCCCCTGTATCCCCTGACTCCGCTATCTGTAAGAGCCCTGTCTAGCTCTCTCTTGAAAGTATCCAGAGAACCGGCCTCCACCGCCCTCTGAGGCAGAGAATTCCACAGACTCACAACTCTCTGTGTGAAAAGGAGAAGCTCTCCCACTGGTAGAAATATCCTCTCCACATCCACTCTACGCAGGCCTTTCACTATTCACTAAGTTTCAATGAGGTCCCTCCTAAACTCTAGCGCGTACAGGCCCAGTGTCAACAAACGCTCATTATATGTTATTCAACCCGAGTTTGAGGTTTAAGTGACACCTAGTGTCGGATGGAAGTATAACAAGAGGAGTTGCATATTGGAGCAACGAGGTCCCTTCTGCAGGGTACACAAAAAGCTGGAGAAACTCAGCGGGTGCAGCAGCATCTAAGGAGCGAAGGAGATGGCAAAGTTTTGGGCCGAAACCTTCTTCAGAGGTCCCTTCTGCAGTTGTACAGGGCCCCAGTGAGACCACACCTGGAGCATTGTGTGCAGTTTTGGTCTACAAATGTGAGAAAGGACATTCTTGCTATTGAGGGAGTGCAGCATAAGTTCACGAGGTTAAATCCCAAGATGGCAGGACTGTCATATGTTGATAGATTGGAGGGGCTGGGCTTGTATACTCTGGAATTTAGAAGGATGAGAGGGGATCTTACATAGAAACATAGAAACATAGAAAATAGGTGCAGGAGGAGGCCATTTGGCCCTTTGAACCAGCACCGCCATTCATTGTGATCATGGCTGATCATCCCCTATCAATAACCCGTGCCTGCCTTCTCCCCATATCCCTTGACTCCACTAGCCCCTAGAGCTCTATCTAGCTCTCTCTTATTTTTTAAAATATCTTTATTTATTAGAGGTACCGTAAGTTACATCAGTGTACATCCCTTATATAGTATTACAATCATTGTACCCCTTAATTTTTATAAGGCTTTATAAAAGAAAGAAAAGAGAAAGAAATATCAACAGAGAAAGTTGAAAAAAAGTTGTGAAAGTGAAAAAGCGTGGCAGAGGGAAAGGGAACCCTTGGGCAAAGAGTTAGAGAAAGGAGATTAAGAGATAGACCCTGGAGAGGAGAAAAAAGAGGGAAAGAAAGAGAAGGAAAAAAGAAAAGCCAGTTACTTTATTATAAACATCTCGCAAAATGAGTCTACCAACTCGACAGTTTTTCTTCCCCCTTTACCAAGACCCAACACCGGTATTTTTTGAGGTATTCTTGCACCTTATCCTTGTAGTAGATTTATAAATGCAGACCACGTCTTATAGAAACAGTCCGATTTTCCTGCCAGTCGGAGTCTCAAATCTTCCAAATGTAGTGTTTCGAACATGGTTGAAATCCACATATTATCTGTTGGTATAGGAGTATTTTTCCAGAATTTTAAGATTTGCTTTTTTCCAGTTATTAAGCCGTATTCAAATAGAGTCTTTTGAAACACATTTAATTCAGGCCTAACTTCCGATGTTCCAAAGGTAATCCAATCTGCTTTTGGAGTCGGTTTTATTTTAAATACTTCTGCGAAAATTTCAAAAATTTCATTCCAAAATTTTTGACTTTTTGTACAAAAGACAAATGAGTGCGCTATATTAGCTTCTTGACATGGACATTTTTCACAAATAGGTGAGACATTGGGAAAAAGTTTACATATTTTAGTTTTTGAATAGTATAATCTATGTAAGATTTTAAATTATATTAGAGTAATTTAACATTTGTGCACATTTAATAAATATTCTTCCCACCTTTCTTTGGGAATTTTTATACTTAATACCTTTTCCCAGTCTCTCCTGATACCTTCTGTTGTTGGTATTTCTGCAATAAGAATAATATATATATGATATTAGGTTTGCTGATTCTGCCTTTGTATTCATTATTTCTTCCAGTAAGTCTGGAGACATATTGTGATAGTCTTGTGCGTATTTTTTCAGATAGTCACAGATTTGGAAATACTTAAAATACTGATTGTTTCCCAAATTGTATTTTAGTTGTGATTGTTTAAATGATAATAGTTTTCCCATTTCATACAAATCTCTGAAGATTTTAATTCCGGCTCTTTCCCACTGTATAAATGCTTTATCTATAGTTGAAGGTTTAAACAAAGGGTTTTGTACCGATGGGAGATAAGAGAGATAAATTTCTTCATTTTAAATTATGTTTTATTTGTTTCCAAATTCTAATTGTACTGTGTATAATTGGATTTTTGTTGTAATTTGTATTATTCATCGTCAATGGTGAAAGAAGGATTGCTCCAATATTGTAAGGAGAGCAGTCCTCTTTCTCCATAATAATCCAATCCGGTTGCTGGGGAGAGTTATCCAGCAATTTGATCATGATTCTAATATTTACAGACCAGTAGTAATACATGAAGTTGGGGAGTGCTAATCCCCCTACTACTTTGGGTTTATTCAGATGAGCTCTTTGTATTCTGTGGGATTTATAATCCAAAATAAAATTTGTGATATCTAAGTCCAGTTTTTTAAAAACATTTTGGGTAAGTATATTGTAATAGTTTGGAACAGGTATAAGATTTGTGGTAGAAAAATCATTTTTATGGCATTTATTCGGCCTATTAAGGACATCGGAAGCGTTTTCCAAAATTTAATCAAGTTATATAGTTTCTTAAGTAGAGGGTTATAATTTGCGTCAAACATGTCTTGATATCTTCTAGTAATTTCGATACCCAAGTATTTAAATTTTTCCATCGCTATTTTGAAAGGAAATTGTAAAAGATGTGTAGAGTCTTTCGGTTTTATTGACATGATTTCACTTTTATTCCAATTTATTCTATATCCTGAAAATGCTCCGAAGTCCTCTATTAAGTTTAAAATATTTGGTATAGTAATATGAGGTTTTGTGATGCACAATAGTACATCATCAGCATCTAATGATATTTTATTGTTGGAATATTTTGTTTTATATCCATGGATATTCGGATGAGTTCTAATTCTTTCCGCTAGGGGTTCAATTATGAGAGAAAATAGCAACGGTGATAGTGAACATCCTTGTCTATTACCCCTTGACAATTGAAATTTTGTAGATAAATTATTGTTAGTTAACATTCTGCCCGTTGGCATATTATATAATAATTTAATCCATAGAATGAAATTCTCTCCAAGTTGAAATTCTTGCAATACCCTGACCATATAATCCCATTTGACCTGTTTGAATGCTTTCTCTGCATCCAACGATATGATTGATAGGTTTTGATCTTCCGTTTGGTGTGAATGCATTATATTGAGCAGACATCTCAAATTATTAAATGATTGTCTCTTAGGGATAAACCCCGTTTGATCCGAATGTATTAATTTACTAGCATATTTACTTAGTCTTCTAGTTAGTATTTTCGCTAATATTTTTTGATCTGTGTTTAACAACGCAATAGCTCTATATGATCCGGGTTCTTCCACATCTTTATCTTTCTTAAGTATTAATGTGATCGTGGATTCTGCTAGTGTTTCAGGTAGTATTTGTTCTTTGAAGGCATAAGTATACATTTTCTGTAGGCAAGGTGTGAATATGTCATAAAAACGTTTATGGAATTCATTACTAAATCTGTCGGGACCTGGTGTTTTTCCATTTTTTAATGAGATTATTGTTTCTTCTATTTCCTTATTTGAGATTTGTGCTCCCAATTCCTCTTGTTCCTGCAACTCTAGTTTAGGAAGGTTACAATTATCCAAGAATTCTGTAACTTTATTGGTGTCCGTTATCGTTTTAGATGTATACAGATTCTCGTAAAATTGTGCAAATCTTTTATTAATATCACTCGGCAAGGTCAATACTTCCCCTTTGTCTGATTTAATCTTTGAAATTGTGTGATCCTTTTCTCGTTTTTTTAACTGACGTGCCAGATGTTTATGGGGCTTATCCCCAAATTCAAAATGTTCCTGTCTTGTAATTTGTAATAATCTTTCTCTTAAACTCTCTCTTAAATCCATCCAGTAACTTGGTCTCCACTTCCCTCTGTGGCAGGGAATTCCATAAATTCACAACTCTCTGGGTGAAAACGTTTTTGCTCACCTCAGTCTTAAATGACCTCCCCTTTATTCTAAGACTGTGGCCCCTGATTCTGGACTCCTCCAACATTGGGAACATTTTTCCTGCATCTAGCTTTTCCAGTCCTTTTATAATTTTATATGTTTCTATAAGATTCCCCCTCATCCTTCTAAACTCCAGTGAATACAAGCCTAGTCTTTTCAATCTTTCTTCATATGACAGTCCTGCCATTTTGTGTCTGTCTTTGGTTTAAACCAGCATCTGCAGTTCCTCCCTGTACAAGGTATGTGCCATTTTAACTGAATGCATAACTCAGGGTTGGGTCAAAGATAGGGTCGGGTTAATGAAATGGCGGAAGTTACGTTCCGTTGCATACTACACGTCAGTCCATTGGATTTTGCAGGAGTGGTCTATCTTGCTCCGCTCTAGCATCTTTGGTCCTGGATGTCAAAACAAAGAACTGCAGAAGCTGTTTTATACCAAGGATAGGCACATAGTGCTGGAGTAACTCAGCGGGTCAGGCGGCATCGCTGGAGAAAAAAGGATAGGCGACGTTTGCGGTCGGGATCTTACAGAAACGTACAAAATTATAAAAGGACTGGACAATCTAGATGCAGGAAAAATGTTCCCAATGATGGGGGAAGTCCTGAACCAGGGGCCACAGTCTAAGAATAAAGGGGAGGACGTTTAAAACTGAGATGAAAAAAAAACTTTTCTCTCAGAGAGTTATGAATTTTTGGAATTCTCTGCCATGGAAGGAGGTGGAGGCCGATTCAATGGATGAATTTAAAAGAGAGTTAGATAGAGCTCTAGGGGCTAGTGGAATCAAGGGACATGGGGAGAAGGCAGGCACGGGCTACTGATTGCGGATGATCAGCTATGATCACAATGAATGGCATTAGACAAAAGGCAATAGGTGCAGGAGTAGGCCATTTGGCTTTTCGAGCCAGCACTGCCATTCAATGTGATCATGGCTGATCATCCACAATCAGTACCCCGTTCATGCCTCCTTTCCATATCTTTTAACTCCGCCACACCTAAGAGCTCTATCTAACTCTCTCTTGAAAGCGTCCAGAGAACCAGCCTCCACCCTCCTCTGAGGCAGAGAATTCCACAGACTTACAACTCTCTGTGAGAAAAAGTTTTTCCTCGTCTCCGTTCTAAATGGCTTTACCACTTATTCTTAAATTGTGACCCCCTGGTTCTGGACTCCCCCAAAAAAGGGGACATGTTTCCTGCCTCCAATGTGTGGTGGTGCAGGCTCGAAGGGCCAAATGGCCTCCTCCTGCACCTATTTTTCTATGTTTCTTTGGGACACTGAGGACTGAAGAAGGGTCTCGACCCGAAACGTCACCCGTCCTTCCATCTCCAGAGGTGCTGCCTGACCCGCTGAATTACTCCAGCGCTCCGTGTCTATCTGCAGCCTTGTGGATGGTGTGGAGAGCAGGGACTCACCGATACCAAAAGCGAGCAGCCACAGCCAGGCCGAAGAGACCGGTCACTGTGCAGATGATGACCAGACCTGGGGAGAGAGGTGGACGGAGGGAAAGTCAGTGGACAATGGACCAACAAGTTGACCCTAAGTTCATAGGTGCTGGGAGCAGGACTGGGCCATTCGGCCCATCAAGTCTACTCTGCCATTCAATCACGGCTGATCTATCTCTCCCTCTCAACCCCATTCTCCTGCCTTCTCCCCGTGACCCCTGGCACCCTCACTAATCACCAATTTGTCAATCTCCACCCAACCACGGTCTCCATGGCAGTGAGTTCCACGGATGTGAGGCGAGGGAAGGGGGAAGGGAGGGCGAGACGTAGGTTCAAGCTGGCACGGAAATCGCTATCAAAACATGGGGTGGGGACACAATTCTTTCCGGCCGCATGCGCGTATGCCCACACACGCACACGCACGCACACACATGCACACGCACACGCGCACGCACGCGCGCACGCACGCACGCACGCACACACATGCGCACACACGCGAGGCTTCGGCCCTGTGGACGGTAACATCGGGAGCTGACCTGGCTGGTGACCGACTCGAAACTCCAGCAACAGCAGCTTCGTCAGCCCCGAACCGTGGGGCTTGAATCAGCCCGTTCGCGGGACCTTTCATCTCCCGGCGGGGGTTTCAACATCGGGAGCTTCGATCGCCTCGATGCAGCAGTTTAATTTTAAGCTGCGTAGGGCGCTGAAACGCCCCGCGATCAGGCCGATTCAGCCCTTAGAAAGCGTCTTATAATGTCCGGATTACAAAATGGGGGGATTGTCCCCCACCTCTCAAAGCATGGGAGGTGTGTGTGTGTGTGTGTGTGTGTGTGTGTGTGTGTGTGTGTGTGTGTGTGTGTGTGTGTGTGTGTGTGTGTGTGTGTGTGTGTGTGTGTGTGTGTCATATAAGATTATGAAGGCTTTGGACACACTGGAGGCAGGAAAGAATGTCCCGATATATGGGGGGAGTCCAGAACCATGGGCTACAGTTGAAGAATACGGGGTAAGGCATTTAGAACGGAGACGAGGAAACACTTTTTCTCACAGAGAGTTGTGAGTCTGTGGAATTCCCTGCTTCAGAGGGTGTTGGAGGCCGGTTCTCCGGATACTTTCAAGAGAGAGCTAGATAGGGCTCTTAAAGATAGAGGAGTCAGGGCATATGGGGAGAAGGCAGGAACGGGGTACTGATTTGGGGATGATCAGTCATGATCACATTGAATGGCGGTGCTGGTTCGAAGGGCAGAATGGCCTCCTCCTGCACCTATGGTCTATGGTCTATTGTCTATTGTCCCTCCCTCCCCTTCCCTCTCTTCACACCTCTCCGTATTTCCCTCGAACCTCCCAGCTCTCCCCACGTTTCTCTCCCTGTAACCAAGCTCTCCCCCACTACTGCCCCCACCACTCTCCCACCCCTGCTTAATCCACTCCGGCTTCTTGTTAAACAGAAACACAAACCACTGGAGGAACTCAGTGGGTCAGGCAGCGTCTGTGGAGGGAAATGGACAGGACTCCACTTCAGACCTGACCCAAAACATGATCTGCCCGTTTCCCTCCACCGATGCCAGCTGACCCACTGAGATCTTCCAGCGCTCCGTGTTCCGCTCAAGATTCCAGTGTCGACAGGTCCCGGAGATTCCGGCCTCCCGTTACCTAACTCAGCGACACCACGTCATTTAGCAGACGGGAAAGCTTCTTGCTCTCGTCCCTCCCTCTGGCGGGGCGAGTGACCAGGGTGGTCTTTGCCATGGCCCAGGGTCCCTCTGTGGTCTGGGGGGCACTCGAAGAGTGGCTGATGCTGGAGTCGGTGAGTTTCAGGCTGGGCGCAAGGTGAGTTGCTGGAACAGAAAAAAAACACACATGTAATGTTTAGTTTAGTCTAGAGACAGCGGGTGGAATCATGCCATTCGGCCCACCAAGTCCATGCTGGCTATCGATCACCCATTCACACTAGTCCCATGGAATCCCACTTTCTCATTCACTTGTGCAGGAAGGAACTGCAGATTGGTCTTGAAGAAGAAGAAGGGTCACGACCCGAAACATTACAATAGACAATAGGTGCAGGAGTAGGCCATTCGGCCCTTTGTGCCAACACCGCCATTCAATGTGATCATGGCTGACAGAAACATAGAAACATAGAAATTAGGTGCAGGAGTAGGCCATTCGGCCCTTCGAGCCTGCACCGCCATTCACCACCATTATATGATCATGGCTGATCATCCAACTCAGTATCCCGTACCTGCCTTCTCTCCATACCCTCTGATCCCCTTAGCCACAAGGGCCACATTTAACTCCCTCTTAAATATAGCCAATGAACTGGCCTCAACTACCCTCTGTGGCAGAGAGTTCCAGAGACCCACCACTCTCTGTGTGAAAAAAGTCCCATGACCCTATACAACTGAAGTAGAAGCTCCCTGCTCCTATACTCAAATCATTTTGCTATGAAAGCTAACATGCCATTCGCTTTCTTCACTGCCTGCTGCACCCGCATGCCTACTTTCAATGACTGGTGTACCATGACACCCAGGTCGCGCTGCTTCTCCCCTTTTCCTAATCGGCCACCATTTAGATAATAGTCTGATCATCCCCAATCAGTACCCCGTTCCTGCCTTCTCCCCATATCCACTGACTCCGCTATCTTTAAGAGCCCTATCTAGCTCTCTCTTGAAGGCATCCAGAGAACCGGCCTCCACCGCCCTTTGAGGCAGAGAATTCCATAGACTCACAACTTTCCGTGAGAAAAAATGTTTTCTCGTCTTCGTTCTAAATGGTTTACCCGTTATTCTGGACTCCCCCAACATCGGGAACATGTTTCCTGCTTCTAGCGTGTCCAAACCCTGAATAATCATATATGTTTCAATAAGATCGCCTCTCATCCTTCTAAACTCCAGAGTGTACAAGCCCAGCCTCTCCATTCTCTCAGCATATGACAGCCCCGCCATCCCAGGAATTAACCTTGTAAACCTACGCTGCACTCCCTCAATAGCAAGAATGCTACTCCTTTTCTCCATAGATGCTGCCTCACCCGCTGCGTTTCTCCAGCATTTTTTGTCTACTAAAAGTTTTTCACCGTACACGTGACAATAAACAAAACTAAACCAAGTTCTCCCCTACTCACCCTGTCTCTGACGGCCCTTGAGGATGCACTTCTCATCACCGTTCTCTCGGTATCCGGGTAAGCAGGGGCCACATTCCTGCGACCCAGCGATGCAGGGATTACGACGGAGAAGAGCGCAGTCCAGATGACTGGGGCACCAGGAAGCCGCACCTGACACAGGAAGGACAAGAGAGCGAGTTTTAGAGAGCCAGAGTCACACAGCGTTGCTGGCCAACATGCTACATCTACACCAGTCCCACCTCCCTGCATTTGGCCCACATCCCTCGAAAAGCCTGTGTAGGAAGGAACTGCAGATGCTGGTTTAAACCGTAAACTCAAAAAGCTGCATCAAATTTATTTTTTTTCTCTTTAATTTATTTATACTGACACACAACTTAGAATCGGAGCTTCTGAAAGAAACATTTGTTTGTCCCAGCCTTGTACCTTTCTTCAAATTTTACTTTGGCTTCTTGTAGACATCCCTGAAAACATCCTTGTTCACAATGGTCTTATCCAAGGGATTGTCAACTGAATACCTGGTTGGCATCAAGTGGTTGTAGTTGTATACTTTCATAAGTAAGTAAGTAAGCTTATTGGCCAAGTATTCACATACAAGGAATTTCCCTTGGTGCTCCACCCACAAGTAACAACATGACATACAGTGACAGTTACAAATGACTCAGAAAACACTGAACATTAATAATAATAAAACATCAATGACAAAACACCATTGATCAAGCGTGTGAACCAACAAAATGCCAGATCAAAGGGAGCCTACAGATTTTTGGCTGTTGAGTAGAGCAACTATTCGTGGATAAAAACTGTTTTTATGTCTGGCTGTGGCAGCTTTGACAGTCCGGAGTCGCCTTCCAGAGGGAAGTGATTCAAAGAGTTTGTGGCCAGGGTGAGAGGGGTCAGAGATGATCTTGCCTGCTCACTTCCTGGCCCTTGCAGTGTACAGTTCATCAATGGAGGGAAGGCTGCAGCCTATAATCTTCTCTGCTGATCGGACGAATCACTGCAGATAAAGGACTTGATCTGGGAACTCTTGGCCCTTTGGAAGGGGTAGGATGGGGACCCACAGTTTATATCAATGGGTCAATGGCGGAAAGAGTCAAGAGCTTCAAATTCCTGGGCGTGCATATCTCTGAAGATCTCCCCTGGTCCCGGAACACGGATGCAATTGTAAAGAAAGCTCAGCACCTCGACCTCCTGAGAAGATTACGGAGAGTTGGTATGTCAAGGAGGACTCTCTCGAACTTCTACAGGTGCACAGTAGAGAGCATGCTGACCAGTTGCATCGTGGCTTGGTTCGGCAACTTGAGCGCCCAGGAGCGGGAAAGACGGCAAAAAAGTTGTAAACACTGCCCAGTCCATCAACGGCTCTGACCTCCCTACCATTGAGGGGATCTATCGCAGTCGCTGCCTCAAAAAGGCTGGCAGCATCATCAAGGAACCACACCATTCTGGCCACACACTCAGCTCTCCGCTGCCTTCAGGTAGAAGGTACAGGAGCCTGAAATCTGCAACATCCAGGTTCAGGAACAGCTTCTTCCCCGCAGCCATCTGGCTATTAAACTCAACTCAAATAAAATCTGAACTTTAATAGCCTATTGCACTTTATCTGGTTATTTATGAGTGTATATATATATATATATATATATGCAATGGTATATGGACACACTGATCTGTTCTGTATTTATTAATGCCTACAATATTCTGTTGTGCTGAAGCAATGCAAGAATTTCATTGTCCTATCTGGGACACATGACAATAAACTCTCTTGAACTCTTGAACTCCTTCTTCTTACCCATTTTGGCCGTCACTTTTCGAGAGTCGCGATCAATACCAGTAATGAGGGCATGACTGCAAGGCCGATCGGATGTTCCATCGTCAATGTTCTTCACAATGACACCTCTGCTTCCAGTGTAGCCACCGGCCAGCACCAAGACCACCTTCCCATCTTTCATAAACGTCCCCAATTCGCCTGGTGCTCGATGGCCGGCGCCAAAAACCAACCTGATCTCCCGGTGGCCCAGCACTTCAACTTCCCCTCCCGTTCCGAATCTGTCCTTTCTGTCCTGGGCCCCCTCCTTGGCCAGAGTGAGTCCCACCGCAAATTGAAGGAGCAGCACCTCATATTTCGCTTGGGTAGTTTAAACCCCAGCGATATGAAAATTGACTTCTCCAATTTCAGGTAATCCTTGCTTTCTCCCCCTTTCCCCTCCCCTTCCCAGCTCTCCCACAAGCCCATTGTCTCCGCCTCTTCATTAATTCTTCCCGCCCCCCCCCCCCCACATCAGTCTGAAGAAGGGTCTCGACCCGAAACGTCACCCATTCCTTCGCTCCATAGATGCCGCCTCACCCGCTGAGTTTCTCCAGCTTTTCGCCTGCCCACAGAAATGCTGGAGTAACTCAGCGGGACAGGGAACATCTCTGGAGCGAAGGTGCGGGTGACTTTTTGGGTCGAGACCCTCCAGTCTGAAGAAAGATCCCGACCGGAAACATCACCCATTCCTTCTCTCCAGAGATGCTGCATCGGTGTGCTGGGTCCAGGAAAGATCTTCGGAAATATGCACGCCCAGGAATTTGAAGTTTTTGACCCTCTCCACCATAGCATCTTTTAGTATAGTTTAGTTTAGAGAAACAGCCTAGAATTAGGCCCTTCGGCCCACCAGGTCCACACCGACCATCGATCACCCATTTGCTCTTGTTTACTTTAGAGATGCAGTGTGGAAACAGGCCCTTCGGCCCACCGAGTCCACGCTGACCATCGATCACCTGTTCACACTGGTCCTATGTTATCCCAGTTTTGCATCCACTCTCTACACACCAGGGGCAATTTACAGAGGGCTACAAACCTGCACGTCTTTGGGATGTGGGAGGAAACCAGAGCAGCTGGAGTAAACCCACGTGGCCACAGTGAGAATGTGCAAACTCTGCATTGATAACAGCCGAAGGCATGAATGGGTGCCTTCAACCTACTCCAGTCGAGCAGCTCCCTGTACTTGCAGACATTCCGCATACAGGGATCTGAAGGCAAGCAGCAACTCTGGCACTATCTCATCGACCCAGATCACCTCCTCCATCAGGCTATCAGCAGAGAGCAGAGGCCACCCTGACTGAAGTCCCGTCTCCCCTTTGCTCCACGTGGAAAACAACTCCGAGCATCCATCCGGCCAACTGAGACAAAAGCACACTGGATAGCCACCAAGTGGTCACAGGAGTGGAAGGCTACCTCATATCCATTACACAGCTACATCTCTTCACCAGATAAAAGCTGTCCAGGGTCTGACCTCCCCAGAGGAGCGTGGGTGAAGCTCAACAGACTTGGTACTGGAGTCGGACGTTTCAACGCCAGCATGTGGGGATGGGGGCTCCGCCAGAGCCCAGCCTGTGAATGCGGAGCAGAACAACAGACAGCCAACCATGTCATCTCTTGGTGCCCGCTCCACCACCCACCAAATGGAGCTCAGGGCCCGGCAGACATTGATGCCAACAGAGACAACAACCTGGCTGCTCAACACCCGGCTTGAGATCTAACTATTCCTTTGGTTTATGTTTCAGTCACAAGAAGAAGAAGAAGAAGATAATAGCCGTAGTCAGGATCGAACCTCTGTCTCGGGCGCTGAGAGGCAGCAACTTTACCGTTGCGCTATTGGGTCTTTCTGGCATGGTATGGTCTCTTGAACATGATTATAATGACATGAATCGATAACCTTCAGGGAGAAACATGCAAAATAAAGAATAAAAATGAATGGAACTGCAATTTACGATCAAAAACATGTTTCATCAAAAGAAATGCTACTTAAATAGCAAATCAATTACTTCAAATGGTCCATCTCCTACAGATGACATCAGAAAATTCCGTCGTCAATTGTCTCACCTCAAAGCTATTCATTTTGAAAATAAAATAGTCGTTCAAATTTGCCACAGTGATAATTGTACTTCAGCTGTTCCTGCATTTTTGTTTCTGAGGAAACACTCAATGTCCTTGCCAAAAATAATCCCTTGTTCAAATAGTCTTTGCTTCTGCAAAGGCACCATGCATATTTATCCTCTTTCATATCCATGGTCGTCTTTCTCAGAGCCCCACGTTGAATCTTTTCAATCAGCCTCTTGTTTCTGGCAGAAAGATCCAAAATGATCGCAGCTGAAGATCACAAGTGAAATGTTGGAACATAGTGCAGAGCAGCCCCAGAACAGGCCCTTCGGCCCTCAATGTCTGTGCAGAGCATGATGCCAAGACCAAGACATGATGCCAAGATTTGAGTGGCACGGTGGCGCAGCAGTAGAGTTGCTGCCTTAAGGGCCTGTCCTACCAGCATCCGACTCCATGCGATGAGCGCGATCAAACTAGAAGCGGGGGCCGCGCGGAGGTCGGGTGATCCCTGTACAGGGCCGTTCCCACCAGCATGTGTCTGCATGTGGCAAGCGCGACCAAACCGGCAATGAGGGCCGCGCGGAGGTCGGGTGAGTGGCGCAATGCGGCGCAAAATGAGGCGAACATGGAGCGAAGTCTGAAAGGTAAGTTCGCCAGGACAGAGAGGGGCACACAGAGAGGGGCACTGAGGCACACACACAGAGGGCCACGGAGCCACACACGTAGAGGGTCACGGAGGCACCTACAGAGAGGGTCACGGAGGCATGACGTCGAGACGGTGTGTAATGCGTCGAGGCGACTGCGAGCCGACAAGCCGTTGCCGCGCAGAATTTTTGAACATGGTCAGTTTTTCGGAGCCCTGCGCGATGTCGGGACGATCTCCGCACAATTCCGCACGGCTCTGGCGATCGAAGTGGGACCGGCCCCGCGATGCCGGACGGCTCAAGCGACCACTTTAGGTCGCACTCATCGCATTGAGTTGCATGCTGGTGGGACAAGCCCTTTACTGCCCTTAAAGCATCATCTTAAGCCTACGTTTATGTAGTTTAAGAAGGAACACAGATGCTGAAAAATCAAAGGTAGACGAAAATGCTGGAGAAACTCAGCGGGTGAGGCAGCATCTATGGTGCGAAGGAAATAGGCAATGTTTTGGGTCGAAACCCTTCTTCTGACTGATGAGAGGGTTATGGGGGGGGGGGGGGGGCGGGAGGAAGAAAGGAAGAGGTGGAGCCAGAGGGCGGAGGGAGAGCTGAGAAGGGGAGGAGAATGCATGAAATTAGAGAAGTCAATGTTCATACCGCTAGTGTAAACTGCCCAAGCGAAATATGAGGTGCTGCTCCTCCAATTTACAGTGGTCCTCATTCTGGCCATGGAGGAGGCCCAGGATAGGCAGTTCAGAAAGCAGCACCTCATAGTTCGCTTGGGCAGTTTGCACCCCAGCGGTATGAACATTGACTTCTCTAAAGTCAGAAAGTCTGAAGAATGGTGTTGATCCGTAACGTCGTCTATCCATGTTCTCCCGAATGTTTTCACTTACAAAATTCTTAAGGGGTTGGACAGACTAGATGCAGGAAGATTGTTCCTGATGTTGGGGAAGTCCAGAACAAGGGGTCACAGTTTAAGGATAAGGGGGAAGTCTTTTAGGGCCGAGATGAGAAAAACATTTTTCACACAGAGAGTGGTGAATCAGTGGAATTCTCTGCCACAGAAGGTAGTTGAGGCCAGTTCATTGGCTATATTTACGAGGGAGTTAGATGTGGCCCTTGTGGCTAAAGGGATCAGGGGGTATGGAGAGAAGGCAGGTACGGGATACTGAGTTGGATGATCAGCCATGATCACATTGAATGGCGGTGCAGGCTCGAAGGGCCGAATGCCCTACTCCTGCACCTATTTTGTATGTTTCTATGTATCTGTTTCCCTCGTGTTTTATGACTGTTGGCAGATCAAATTCCCTCCTGGGATAAGTAAAGTTCTAACATATCGTAGCGTATTGTAAACGGGTTCCTATTAAATTATCCCCTTCTCACCTTGCCCAGATTAGGGCCATATCCAGATTTAGGTTTTTTTAATTGTCAGATATCAATCAATCAATCAATCAATCAATCAATCAATCAATCAATCAATCAATCAATCAATCAATCAATCAATCATATTTATTCATCACTTACACAATAAAGTGCAGTGAAATGAGTTTACCAGCAGCGGTACAATAAAAAAACACACACACAATACACAATAAAAATTTAACACAAACATCCAGCACAGCATTCTTCACTGTGGTGGAAGGCACAAGGTAATGTCAGTCCTCCTCCATTTTCCCCCGTGGTCGGGGCCATAAACCTCCGCAGTCGCCGCTGCAGGCGGCCAGATGACAGGCCCTCGCGCCTGGAAGGTAAGTCCCGAATCGACGCTTCTCTACTGGAGACCGCGGCTTCAGGATGACGTAGGCCGCAGGCCGGCGGTCGGAGATCTTCTCCAAGGACCCCCGGCGAGGGATCCCGCTCCAGATGGTAAGTAAGTAAGTTAGTCTCCGCCGCGCTCATGGCTAGAAGCTCCGCGGGCCGCGGCTTCATGGTGTTGTAGGCCGCGGGCCGGCCTGGGGTATATCCCATTAAATCAGATAATACTGTACATAAAAACAATCAATCCATCCAGACTTCTGGCTTCACATTTTTGTCTCTCCTTATCTCACTGCCTTTTGACTTTTTCCCATCTGGCCTTCGTCCACCCATCCGCCAATCAACCCCTCCCACCCCCTCCACCTGTATCCACCTACCACTTTCCTGGTTTTATCCCGCCCCCCACCTCTCTTCCAGCTTCCCCCCCCCCCCCCCCCCCCCCCAGCCATATGATGGATCCAAGCCCAAAACATCGCCTGTCCATGTTCTCCAGAGATGCTGTCTGACCTGCTTTGTCATTCTTGCTATTGAGGGAGTGCTGGGTAGGTTCACCAGGTTAATTCCCAGGATGGCGGGACTGTCATATGCTGAGAGAATGGAGCAGCTGGGCTTGTACACTCTGGAGTTGAGAAGGATGAGAGGGGATCTTATTGATACATTAAGGGTTTTAGACATGCTAGAGGCAGGAAACACATTCCCGATGTTGGAGGAGCCCAGAACCAGGGGCCACAGTTTAAGAATAAAGGGTAGGCCATTTAGAACGGAGACGAGGAAACACGTTTTCACACAGAGAGTTGTGAGTCTGTGGAATTCTCTGCCTTAAAGGGCGGTGGAGGCAAGTTCTCTGGATACTTTCAAGAGAGATCTGGATAGGGCTCTTAAAGATAGCGGAGCCAGGGGATAAGAGGAGAAGGCAGGAACGGGGTACTGATTGGGGATGATCAGCCATGATCACATAGAATGGCGGTGCTGGCTCGAAGGGCCAAATGGCCTGCTCCTGCACCTATTGTCTATTGTATTACCCAGCAACTGTAGTTAACCCACTCATTCCGGGGATCGTTCTCCAGAGAGGTTGCCTGACCCGCTGAGTTACTCCAGCACTTTGTGTCTTTTATTTGATGGAGGCAAATGTACAGTTAAATGTGGCACCAGGGCCAGCACAGATATTGTGGGCCGAAGGACCTGTTTCTGTGCTGTGTTGTTCAATGCAGTAAAGGGGAAAGAGATCTAAGCTAGACACCAAAAGCTGGAATAACTCAGCAGGTCAGACAGCACCTCTGGAGAAAAGGAATGGGTCCAGACCCTTCTTTGGAAAGAGATCTATATTATTCTGGTGTCTCAATAGAACAACTTGCACAGATTCAGTTTTGCCTTAGAGGGATTTCATAGGGAAAGAAAAGAAAAGCAATCTCCTAATGAATTGAAACAGGATGGCTTTTGTGTCCACTGCAGTAACTATGGATACCGAATGACGATTGCAATGTCTTCATGACGTCTGTGTCTGCTGCATCCAAGCAGTGTCAATATTTAGATTCAAGACTGAGTGTGGGATCAAGGGTACTTGATTTATTGAAAGATGCAGCACGCTAACAGGTCCAACTGAAAAAGTCTGAAGAAGGGCCTCGGGAACCTTTTCCGCTGAGGGACAGAGGTCATAGCCTCGGAATTAAAGGTCGCTCTTTTAGAAAGGAGATGATGAGGAACTTCTTCAGTCAGAGAGTTAATCTAATCACAGTCACGGTCTTAGAATAAGGGGAGGTCATTTAAGACTGAGGTGAGAAGAAACTTTTTCACCCACCCTGCCACAGAGGACAGTGGAGGCCAAGTCACTGGATGGATTTAAGTGAGAGTTAGATACAGCTCTAGAAGCTAGTGGAGTCAAGGGATATGGGGAGAAGGCAGGCATGGGTTATTGATAGGGGACGGTCAGCCATGATCATAATGAATGGTGGTGCTGGCTCGAAGGGCTGAAGGGCCTGCGCCTATTTTCTATATTTCTAATCTGTGGAACTGATTGCCACATGGGGCTGTGGAGGCCAAGTCAGTGGATATTTTTAAGGCAGAGATAGACAAATTCTTGATTAGAATGGGAGTTAAGGATTAGACAATAGACAATAGACAATGGACAATAGACAATAGACAATAGGTTCAGGAGTAAGCCATTCAGCCCTTCGAGCCAGCACTGCCATTCAATGTGATCATGGCTGATCATCCCCAATCAGTAACCTGTTCCTGCCTTCTCCCCATATCCCCTGACTCCACTATCTTTAAGAACCCTATCCAGCTCTCTCTTGAACGTATCCAGAGAACTGGCCTCCACCGCCCTCTGAGGCAGAGAATTCCACAGACTCACAACCCTCTGTGTGAAAAAGTGTTTTCCCCCAACATCGGGAACATGTTTCCTGCGTTTAGTGTGTCAAAACCCTTAATAATCTTATGTTTCAATAAGATCCGCTCTCATCCTTCTAAATTCCAGAATGTGCAAGCCCAGCCGCTCCATTCTCTCAGCATATGACAGCCCCACCACCCGTTTGGTTATGGGGTATAGGCAGGAAAATGGGATCAGGAGGCAGAGATCAGCCATGTTTGAATCGCCGAGTATACTCGATGGGCCGAATGGCCTAATTCTACTCCGTGAACTTGTGAACTGAACCACCACCTATTCTGTTTCTCCAGAGATGCTGTCTGTCCCGCTGAGTTACTCCATCTTTTCGAGTCTTCCTTCAACCCACCAGTTCCACTCCGACCATCGATCACCCATTTGCAGGCAGTGAAGAAAGCAAATAGCATGTTGGCCTCTATAACAAGAGGAGTTGAGTATAGGAGCAAAGAGGTCCTTCTGCAGTTGTACAGGGCCATAGTGAGTATTGTGTACAGTTTTGGTCCACTAATTTCAGGAAGGACATTCTTGCTATTGAGGGAGTGCAGCATAGGTTCACCAGGTTAATTCCCGGGATGGCGGGACTGTCATATGCTGTCAGCCCTTCAGTAATTTTCCTCACCCTCCATTTCAGAATAATAGTGTTTTAAGCCGATAACTCGACACTAGCACTGGCAATAAATAAATAAATAAATAAAAAGTGCAGCTTTCCAGCCCCTTATCCCATTGGCCATGCTCGGCTGCAAATCGGTGTCAATCTGGTGGATTCTTCCATCTTCCTCTAGCCGTGGGGGTGGGGAATTGGGAGGGGCCTCACAAGTGGAACAGCCTAGGGCCTCTCTTCATCTAAATCAGGCCCTGAATTGCGGCCTCACAAACATAACATAACACCCCAACCTCTACACTCAATACCCATACTGATTAAGGCCAAGGTACATAAAGCCTTGTTGACCAGCTGATCTTCCTGCAACACCTGTTTCAGGGAGCTATGTGCCTGCATTCTTAGATCCCTCTGCTCTACAACATGCGTCAGAGCCCCAGCGTTCAATGTGAAGGTCCTACACAAAATGTAACAAATAACAAACAAACAATTGGTGACAGATTGATTGAAGGACTTAATGCTACCCAGACAAATCTCTGTAATGAAATCCAGCTCCCATACTAAAGGACATACTCCAGTGGACATTGGGAATCATAATGCCGACTTAGTAGCTAAGAAAGTATCATTGGTAACATAAGGTGGTGGTACCTAAAATGATGAGGCAGGCTAAATGTATAAATAACAAGCCCCCCTCGGAGAGACTGATGCCAACCCATCCAAGAAATCGTTCAATTACAGGAGGAGGCTACTGAAGGAGATAAGGACAGGTGGAGACAACTGCGATGTGTACTGGATTGTATGACTGGGCTGTGGGCCACTTCAGCAGGGAAACTTGTATAGAATCATAGAATCATAGAAAATGGGTGCAGGAGTAGGCCATTCGGCCCTTCGAGCCTGCATCGCCATTCAATATGATCATGGCTCATCATCCAACTCAGTATCCTGTACATGCCTTCTCTCCATACCCCCTGATCCCTTTAGCCACAAGGGCCACATCTAACTCCCTCTTAAATATAGCCAATGAACTGGCCTCAACTATCTTCTGTGGCAGAGAATTCCACAGATTCACCACGCTCTGTGTGAAAAAGGATCTTCTCATCTCGGTCCTAAAAGACTTCCCCCTTATACTTAAACTGTGACCCCTTGTTCTGGACCTCCCCAACATCGGGAACAATCTTCCTGCATCTAGCCTGTCCAACCCCTTAAGAATTTTGTAAGTCTCTATAAGATCCCCCCTCAATCTCCTAAATTCCAGCGAGTACAAGCCGAGTCTATCCAGTCTTTCCTCATATTGAAGTCCTGCCATCCCAGGAATCAGTCAGGTGAACCTTCTCTGTACCCCCTCTACAGCAAGAATGTCTTTCCTCAGATTCCATAGGCATAGACTCATTAGCAGTATGGGTTATAGAGTGTATGCACTATGCAACGCATTGTGGTGCAAGGGCAGTAGGGGATACTCTATTGGCTACTTGGTACTTATTCTCAGCCATAATCACAGGATCAGCCATGATCACATTGAATGGTGGTGCTGGCTCGAAGGGCTGAATGGCCTACTCCTGCACCTATTGTCTATTGTTTATTATCTGTAATCAACTCCATTCACCAGTCCTCATACCACTTGACCAACTGATTAAGACCCTGCTGTAATTTTAGATAAAAAGTTGACATTAAAACCATTTGATCTGGTGTAGAAATGTCTCTTTATCCTGATAATTTGCTTCAAAATACTACAATCTGTAGTACGCTTCTTAACCAATGCAAGATTGTTTTAGGTAGATAAAAATGCTGGAGAAACTCAGCAGGTGAGGCAGCATCTATGGAGCGAAGGAATGTGTGACGTTTCGGGTCGGGAACCTTCTTCAGACAATAAGATTATCTTATGTCTCCTTCACCACTGGCCTTCGTTGCAAGGACTTGAATAGTGTCGGGGGGTTATGTGGAGAAGGCAGGAGAATGGGTTTGGGAGGGAGAGATAGATCAGCCATGGTTGAATGGCGGAATAGACTTGTTGGGCTGAATGGCCTAATAGAAACATAGAAACATAGAAAAATAGGTGCAGGAGTAGGCCATTCGGCCCTTCGAGCCTGCACCGCCATTCAATGTGATCATGGCTGATCATCCAACTCAGTATCCCGTACCTGCCTTCTCTCCATACCCCCTGATCCCCTTAGCCACAAGGGCCACATCTAACTCCCTCTTAAATATAGCCAATGAACTGGCCTCAACTACCCTCTGTGGCAGAGAGTTCCAGAGACCCACCACTCTCTGTGTGAAAGAAGTCCTTCTAGTCTCGGTCCTAAAGGATTTCCCCCTTATCCTTAAGCTGTGACCCCTTGTCCTGGACCTCCCCAACATCGGGAACAATCTTCCTGCATCTAGCCTGTCCAACCCCTTAAGAATTTTGTAAGTTTCTATAAGATCCCCTCTCAATCTCCTAAATTCTAGAGAGTATAAACCGAGTCTATGCAGTCTTTGTTCATAAGACAGTCCTGACATCCCAGGAATCAGTCTGCTCCTGGAAATTTATGACCGGTCTCCAAAACGCCACCCAGTGTCGGGGACGGTGATTGCATAGGGCTTGCAATTTAAAACCATCCATACATTCCCGTCTTTCGACTGTGGAGAAACGGCGTGGAAACAGGCCCTTCGGTCCACCACGCCCACTAGCACTATCCCACACACACTTTTCAGAAGCCAATAAAACGTTTGCGTGTGGAAAACAGGAGAACCCGGAGAAAAACCTCGCGGTCACATGAGGTACAAGCACCGGTGGTCAGGGTCGATCCCGGGTCTCTGGCGCTGTAAGACACAACTCCACCGCAGCGCCAAGAGAGAACCGTATCTTACATGAAGCCACAGGTAGACGGAGAATGTTTCAGGCGCACTTTAAAACACAGGGGATTAAACGCAGAGGGTCCCGAGAACATCTGCACAAATTGACAAGCTAAAAGAAACATAATATGAGATTTTTCATCCAAGATTCAAAAACATTCATATTCTTTGATTCATAAATCTTACTTGCAGTCGCGAGAGTAAATCCCCCAGGGCCCTTGCTATTCCGAATCTTGCTAATAAACTAAAATATCACTGGGTTGATTCATTATTGCAAGAATATAAAGCTATTTGCTGCACGCCAGGGTCCACATTGCAATTTCAGCTCGACCGAGCACGCATTTACTCAAACCGAATAATATTTAGAATTCCTATCTGTCCATTTCAGATCTAATGTTGCAAGCATTTTGTGATTGAAATTGGCTGCAGACGGCGCATGCAATAAACAGACGTACATTTGATACGCAGCTCGTATTATCCCTGCCTTACCTGTATACGAAAGCCCCAGGGATAGAAAGATTAAAATAGGGACCAGCATGTCCGAGAAGCGATTCCCTGTCAGTGAAACCATGATCCGTTTGAAGCAATCGAGACAGAATGATGAGCAGGAAATGGGGATGGATTTTGAGTTGGGGAGGGCAGTGGGCTGGTTGTGTTTGGTCCGCTCTTGAGGAGGGGAGGTAAGAGAGTCAGAGAGTGTGTTTATTGTGTCCCAGATAGAACAATGCGATGCTTACTTGCAGCAGCACAACAGAATATGTAAACATAGTGCACTGTAAGCAATAAAAGAAACGAAAACAAAGTTCAGTGTGTGTACTTCAGTATTGACCCAGAACTTCAAGTAACCCTTGCTTTCCCTTTCAAAGTCAAAGTCAATTTTATTCGCCACATGCACCTGAAGGCGCAGTGAAATGAATTCCATCCCTCCATCCCTTTCCTAGTTATTCGGCCAGCCTTACTGTCTCCCCTGATTCCGTTTTATCTCTGTTTGCTTTGTTCTTGTTCTTGGTTTCCTGGTCCTCCAAAAATACTCCAAAATTGAATTTAAACTGGAGGTGGTGGAGTGTAGGCTTAAGCAAAAAAAGTTTTTTTTGGGGGGGAAAAAAGAGCTACCTTTAGTTGCTAAAAGTTGACCAAGCGGAGGCTGGGCGATCGTTTCGCCGAACACCTCCGCTCGGTCTGCAATAACCAACCCGACCTCCCGGTGGCTCAGCACTTCAACTCCCCTCCCATTCCGTATCCGACTTCTCAGTCCTGGGCCTCCTCCACGGCCAGAGTGAGCAACACCGCAAGTTGGAGGAACAGCACCTCATATTCCGCTTGGGGAGTCTGCATCCTCTGGGCTTAAACATTGAATTTTCTCAATTCTGTTAACCCAGACTGCCTCCTTCCCCTCACCACCTCTCCCTCAGCCCTCGGGCCCTGACATTCCTTCTCCATCTCCCCCCCCCCCACCCCCACCCAAGTCATACTAGCTTCTCATTTTCACACCACAAACAGCTTACAATGGCCTGTTTCCTTTATCATCAATACTTTTTTGTATATCTTTCATTCATTGTTCTTTATCTCTCCACATCACTGTCTATATCTCTCGTTTCCCTGATCCCTGACCAGTCTGAAGAAGGGTCTCGACCCGAAACGTCACCTATCTCCTTCGCTCCTTAGATGCTGCTGCACCCGCTGAGTTTCTCCAGCTTTTTGTGTAACCCTCGATTCTCCAGCATCTGCAGTTCCTTCTTTAATACCTTTAGTTGCATCTGGTTGGGTAAAAGAGCTACTTTAAACTTAGTTGCGTCTGTTGTCACCTTCTCCTAGCTAACAATGATCTATTTTACAATTCCTTGATAGCATCTCCCCTGATGTCCCTTTTCACACCTTCCTCTTCCTTATCTCTGTGTCTCCCTCTTCCGCCTATTAGTCTAAAGTAGGGTCTTAACCCAAAACGACAGCATCTATCTAGGGATGCTGCCTGTCCCGCTGAGTTACTCCAGCATTCTGTGTCCATCTTCTGTATGTTTATATACACACACACACATATTAACACATATAACCATATAACCATATAACAATTACAGCACGGAAACAGGCCATCTCGGCCCTTCAAGTCCGTGCCGAACAACTTTTTTCCCTTAGTCCCACCTGCCTGCACTCATACCATAACCCTCCATACCCTTCTCATCCATATGCCTATCCAATTTATTTTTAAATGATACCAACGAACTTGCCGCCACCACTTCCACTGGAAGCTCATTCCACACCGCTACCACTCTCTGAGTAAAGAAGTTCCCCCTCATGTTACCCCTAAACCTCTGTCCCTTAATTCTAAAGTCATGTCCTCTTGTTTGAATCTTCCCTATTCTCAAAGGGAAAAGCTTGTCCACATTAACTCTGTCTATCCCTCTCATCATTTTAAAGACCTCTATCAAGTCACCCCTTAACCTTCTGTGCTCCAGAGAATAAAGACCTAACTTATTCAACCTATCTCTGTAACTTAGCTGTTGAAACCCAGGCAACATTCTAGTAAATCTCCTCTGTACCCTCTCTATTTTGTTGACATCCTTCCTATAATTGGGCGACCAAAATTGTACACCATACTCCAGATTTGGTCTCACCAACGTCTTGTACAATTTTAACATTACATCCCAGCTTCTATACTCAATGCTCTGATTTATAAAGGCTAGCATACCAAAAGCTTTCTTTACCACCCTATCTATATGAGATTCTACCTTCAAGGAACTATGCACGGTTATTCCCAGATCCCTCTGTTCAACTGTATTCTTCAATTCCCTACCGTTTACCATTTACGTCCTATTTTAATTTGTCCTGCCAAGGTGTAGCACCTCACATTTATCAGCATTAAACTCCATCTGCCATCTTTCAGCCCATTTTTCCAACTGGCCTAAATCACTCTGTAGACTTTGGAAATCCTCTTCATTATCCACAACACCCCCTATCTTGGTATCATCTGCATACTTACTAATCCAATTTACCACCCCTTCATCTAGATCATTGATGTACATGACAAACAACAAAGGACCCAACACAGATCCCTGAGGCACCCCACTAGTCACCTGCCTCCAACCCGACAAACAGCCATCCACCATTACCCTCTGGTTTCTCCCATTCAGCCACTGTTGAATCCATCTTGCTATTCCTGCATTTATACCCAACAGTTGAACCTTCTTAACCAACCTTCCATGAGGAACCTTGTCAAAGGCCTTACTGAAGTCCATATAGACAACATCCACTGCTTTACCCTCGTCAATTTCCCTAGTAACCTCTTCAAAAAATTCAAGAAGATTAGTCAAACATGACCTTCCAGTCATAAATCCATGTTGACTGTTCCTAATTAGACCCTCTTTATCCAGATACTTATATATATTATCTCTAAGTATCTTTTCCATTAATTTGCCCACCACTGAAGTCAAACTAACCGGTCTATAATTGCTAGGTTTACTTTTAGAACCCTTTTTAAACAATGGAACAACATGCGCAGTACGCCAATCCTCGGGGACTATTCCAGTTTCTAATGATATTTGAAATATTTCTGTCATAGCCCCGGCTATTTCTACACTAACTTCCCTCAATGTCCCAGGGAATATCCTGTCAGGACCTGGAGACTTATCCACTTTTATATTTTTCAAAAGTGCCAGTACTTCTTTTACTTTGAAACTCATAGTATCCATAGCTACTCTACTAGTTTCCCTTACCTCACATAATTCAATATCCATCTCCTTGGTGAATACCGAAGAAAAGAAATTGTTCAATATCTCCCCCATCTCTTTTGGCTCTGCAGGTAGCTGTCCACTCGGTCTCTCCAATGGACCAATTTTATCCCTTGTTATCCTTTTGCTATTAACATAGCTGTAGAAACCCTTTGGATTTACTTTCACCTTACTTGCCAAAGCAACCTCATATCTTCTTTTAGCTTTTCTAATTTCTTTCTTTAGATTCTTTTTACATTCCTTATACTCCTCAAGCACATCATTTACTTCATGCTGCCTATAATTATTGTAGATCTCCCTCTTTTTCCGAACAAGATGTCCCATTTCCCTTGAAAACCAGGGCTCTTTCCAATTTTTACTGGTTCCTTTCAACCGAACAGGAACATAAAGATTTTGTACTCTTAAAATTTCCCCTTTAAATGTCCTCCATTTCTCCTCTACATCTTTCCCATAAAACAAAATGTCCCAGTTCACTCCTTTTAAATCATCTCGCATCTCGTTAAAGTTAGCCTTTCTCCAATCAAAAATCTCAACCCTAGGCCCAGTTCTGTCCTTCTCCATAATTATATTGAAACTAATGGTATTGTGATCACTGGACCCGAAGTGCTCCCCTACGCATACCTCCACCACCTGTCCCGTCTCATTTCCTAACAGGAGGTCCAGCACTGCCCCTCCTCTAGTAGGCACCTCTATGTATTGCTGCAAAAAACTATCCTGCACACATTTTACAAACTCCAAACCATCCAGCCCATTTACAGAATGTGTTTCCCAGTCTATGTGTTGAAATCTCCCACAATCACTACCTTGTGCTTACTACTAATATCTGCTATCTCTTTACATATTTGCTCTTCCAATTCTCGCTCCCCATTTGGCGGTCTATAATATACCCCTATAAGTGTTGCTACACCTTTCCCACTTCTAAGTTCCACCCAAATAGCCTCCCGAGATGAGCCCTCCAATCTATCCTGCCAAAGCACTGCTGTAATATCTTCCCTGACTAGCAATGCAACACCTCCACCTCTTGCTCATGATAATAGTTTATTAATAACAATAATTGTCTATGTAGCTCAGAGCTTATTTGGGGTGACTGTGTTTAATAGCCTAACAGCTGTAGGGAATAAGCTGTTCCTGAACCTGGGCATCACAGTTTTCAGGCTTCCGCACCTTTTTTCCAATGGCAGGGGTTAAATGAGAGTGTGGCCGGATGGCGTGTGGCTCTGATGATGCTGGCTGCCTTTTTGAGGCAATGACTCCTGCAATTCCCTTTGATGGCGGGGAGGTCAGAACCCGTGATGGTCTGAGCTAACACCCCGAACGGCTGCGTTGAATGCATCAAATCGAAACAGGACTTGCCAGTACCCCTCCCCCCTCCCTGACTCCTCTACCCCCCTCCTCTCCACCTCCCCTCACTCCTCTACCCTTTTGATCCCAACATTTAAGAAACAGTGAGTTACGTACATGGATAGGACAGGTTTGGAGGGATATGGATCAAACGCAGGCAGGCATATGGGACTAGTGTAGCTGGGAAATGTAGGCCGGTGTGGGCAAGTTGGTCCGATGGGCGTGTTTCCATGCTGTTTGACTCTGTCTCAACTATCAGCAGGCAGTGAAGAAAATTAATGGAATGTTGGCCTTCATAACAAGAGGATTACAGTATAGGAGTAAAGAGGTTCTTCTGCAGTTGTATAGGGCTCTGGTGAGACCACATCTGGAATATTGTGTACAGTTTTGGTCTCCTAATTTGAGGAAGGACATCCTTGGGATTGTGGCAGTGCAGCGTAGGTTCACGAGATTGATCCCTGGGATGGTGGGACTGTCATATGAGGAAAAATTGAAAAGACTGGGCTTGTATTCACTGGAGTTTAGAAGGATGAGGGGGGATCTTACAGAAACATATAAAATTATAAAAGGACTGGGCATACTAGATGCAGGAAAAATGGTCCCAATGTTGGGTCAGTCCAGAACCAGGGGTCACAGTCTTAGAATAAAGGGGAAGCTTTTTAACGCTGAGATGAGAAAAAACGTTTTCGCCGAGAGCGTTGAGATTTTGTGGAATTCCCTGCCACATAGGGCAGTGGAGGGCAAGTCACTGGATTGATTTCAGAGGGAGTTAGATAGAGCTCTAAGGGTTAGTGGAATCAAGGGTTATGGGGAGAAGGCAGCCACGGGTTATTGATTGGGGACGATCAGCCATGATCACAATGAATGGCGGTGGTGGCTCGAAGGGCCGAATGGCCTCCTCCAGCACCTATTTTCTATGTTTCTATGTTTCAGTCAATTCCAGAGCAGAGTGCAGCACCTCATATTCCGCCTGACGTGCTTGCAACCCAACAGTATGATCAGTGAAGATAGACACAAAATGCTGGGTTAACTCAGTGGATCAGGCAGCATCTCTGACTCTGGAGACCAGCATCTGCGCGCCTGTTTCCCTGCTGTATCTTTAAACTAAAACTTAAAAAGATAAATAAACTATGAACTGTCTGTGGTTGAACAAAGAACTTTGGACATTTCTGTACTAGTATTTTTTTATTTTCTCGGTTGTTTTATATATATATATATATATTTTAAAAATTATGTTATCTATGATTATTGTGATTACAGGCCTGTTATGCTGTTGTTGGTAAGAATGTCATCTTGACTCTTGTGACCAGACATTTTACATGACTATCGATCCACCATACCATATATAGGTAGTTCGGCTAAAACACAATAGTTTGAAGCTTCAAGCTACAGGAAAAATGCTTTATAAAAACAATCATGTCAATGGGATTAAGGAGTTAGGGGTGAGGGTGTTTTTGCGTTTTAATACCAAAGTTATTCGTCTACCTTCAGGATTTTCAACAAAAGGAACTTTAATACTTGCAAGATTTTTGTGTCTAATTATGGTCAACTCAGTGCCTCCTCCCCAAGGTCCAGACTTATCCTTATTCATAAATATAGAAACATAGAAAATAGGCGCAGGAGTAGGTCATTCGGCCCTTCGAGCCTGCATCGCCATTCAATACGATCATGGCTGATCATTCAACTCAGTATCCTGTACCTGCCTTCTCTCCATACCCCCTGATCCCTTTAGCCACAAGGGCCACATCTAACTCCCTCTTAAATATAGCCAATGAACAGGCCTCAACTACCTTCTGTAGCAGAGAATTCCAGAGATTCATCACTCTCTGTGTGAAAAATGATTTTCTAATCGCGGTCCTAAAAGACTTCCCCCTTATCCTTAGACTGTGACCCTTAGTTCTGGACTTCCCCAACATCAGGAACAATCTTCCTGTATCCAGCCTGTCCAACCCCTTAAGAATTTTGTAAATCTCTATAAGACCCCCCCTCAATCTTCTAAATTCCAACGAGTACAATCTTTCCAGTCTTTCTTCACATGGAAGTCCTGCCATCCCAGGAATCAGTCTGGTGAACCTTCTCTGTACTCCCTGTATGGCAAGAATGTTTTTCCTTCGATTAGGAGACCAAAACTGTACGCAATACTCCAGGTGGGGCCTCACCAAGACCCTGTGCAACTGCAGTAGAACCTCCCTGCTCTTGTATTCAAATCCATTTGCTATGAATACTAACATACCATTCGCTGTCTTCACTGCCAGCTGCACCTGCATGCCTACTTTCAATGACTGGTGTACCATGACACCCAGGTCTTGTTGCATCTCCCCTTTTCCTAATCGGCCACCATTCAGATAATAGTCTACTTTCCCGTTTTTGCCACCAAAGTGGATAACCTCACATTTATCCACATTATACTGCATCTGCCATGCATTTGCCCACTCACCCAACCTATCCAAGTCACCTTGCAGCCTCCTAGCATCCTCCTCACAGCTAACATTGCCCCCCAGCTTCGTGTCATCCACAAACTTGGAGAAGTTGCATTCAATTCCCTCATCCAGATCATTAATGTATATTGTAAATAGCTGGGGTCCCAGCACTGAGCCTTGCGGCACCCCACTAGTCACTGCCTGCCATTGTGAAAAGGACCCTTTTACTACTACTCTTTGCTTCCTGTCTGCCAGCCAGTTCTCTATCCACATCAATACTGAACCCCCAATACCGTGTGCTTTAAGTTTGTATACTAATCTCTTGTGTGGTACCTTGTCGAAAGCCTTCTGAAAGTCCAGATATAACACATCCACTGGTTCTCCCTTATCCACTCTACTAGTTACATCCTCGAAAAATTCTATAACATTCGTCAGGCATGATTTACCTTTCATAAATCCATGCTGACTTTGTCCAATGATTTCACCACTTTTCAAATGTGTCGCTATCCCATCTTTAATAACTGACTCTAGCATTTTGCCCACTACCAATGTTAGACTAACTGGTCTGTAATTCCCCGTTTTATCTCTCCCTCCTTTTTTAAAAAGTGGGGTTACATTAGCTACCCTCCAATCCTCAGGAACTACTCCAGAATCTAAAGAGTTTTGAAAAATTATCATTAATGCATCTACTATTTCTGGGGCTACTTCCTTAAATACTCTGGAATGCAGACTATCTGGTCCTGGGGATTTATGGGCCTTTAATCCATTCAATTTACCTAACACCACTTCCCGGCTAACCTGGATTTCACTCCGTTCCTCCATCTTATTTGACTCCCGGTTCCCTGCTATTTCCAGCAGATTATTTATGTCTTCCTTAGTGAAGACAGAACCAAAGTAGTTATTCAATTGGTCTGCAATGTCCTTGTTCCCCATGATCAATTCACCAGTTTCTGACTGCAAGCGACCTACATTTGTTTTAACTAATCTTTTTCTCTTCACATATCTATAAAAACCTTTGCAGTCAGTTTTTATGTTCCCTGCCAGTTTTCTTTCATAATCTATTTTCCCTTTCCTAATTAAGCCCTTTGTTCTCCTCTGAATTTCTTTAAAAAACGTTTTTTTATTTATTAGAGGTAAATACATCAGTGTACATCCTGTGTATATTGTTCCAATCATTGTACCCCTTACTTTTAAGGCTTTTAAAGAAAAAGAGTAGAAACAGAGAGTGAAGAAAGTGAAAAGAGTTGTGAGAGTGAAAAAGCGTGCCAAAGGGAAGAAAAAAAAAAGAGCCCTTGGTCAAAGAGTTAGAGAAAGGAGATTAAGAGATAGACCCTAGAAAAGAGAGAAAAAAAAGAGAGAAGAAAAAAGGAAAAGCCAGTTACTGTATTATAAACATCACGCAAAAGGAATTTACCAACTCGATAGTTTTTCATCCCCTTTTACTAAGGCCCGACGTCGGTACCTTATTGAGGTACTCTTGCACCCCATCCTTGTCGTAAATCTATCAATGCAGACCACGTCTGATAGAAACGATCTGATTTTCCTGCCAGTCCTCTGGTAGGTTGCTTTTTCTGGCTAATTTGTACGCTTCTTCTTTTGTTTTGATACTATCCCTGATTTCCTTTGTTACCCACGGATGCACTACCTCCCCTGATTTATTATTTTGCCAAACGGGGATGAACAATTGTTGTAGTTCATCCATGCAGTCTTTTAATGCCATCCATTGCATATCCACCATCAACCCTTTAAAAATCACTTGCCAATCTACCTTGGCCAATTCACGTCTCCTACCCTCAAAGTTACCTTTCTTTAAGTTCAGAACCCTTGTTTCTGAATTAACAATGTCACTCTCCGTCCTAATGAAGAACTCAACCACATTATAGTCACTCTTGCCCAAGGGGCCACGCACAAGAAGACTGCTAACTAACCCTTCCTCATTACTCAATATCCACTACCCATAGAAGGATGAGGGGGATCTTATAGAAACATATAAAATTATAAACGATTTGGAGGGATATGGATCAAATGCAGGCAGGTGGGACTAGTGTAGCTGGGAAATGTTGGCCGGTGTGGGCAAGTTAGTCCAAAGGGCGTGTTTCCATGCTGTATGACTATCTCAACTATCAGCAGGCAATGAAGAAAGCTAATGGAATGTTGGCCTTCATAACAAGAGGATTTCAGTATAGGAGTAAAGAGGTTCTTCTGCAGTTGTATAGGGCTCTGGTGAGACCACATCTGGAGTATTGTGTACAGTTTGAGGAAGAACATCCTTGTGATTGAGGAAGTGCAGCGTAGGTTCACGAGATTGATCCCTGGGATGGCGGGACTGTCATATGAGGAAAGATTGAAAAGACTAGGCTTGTATTCACTGGAGTTTAGAAGGACGAGGGGAATCTTATAGAAACATATAAAATTATAAAAGGACTGGACAAGCTAGATGCAGGAAAAATGTTCCCAATGTTGGGCAAGTCCAGGACCAGGGGTCATAGTCTTAGAATAAAGGGGAAGCCATTTAAGACTGAGGTGAGAAAAAACGTTTTCACCCAGAGAGTTGTGAATTTGTGGATTTGTGAAGTCTTTGGATGGATTTTTCAGAGGCCCACAGGAGCCGTTGGAAGAGGAGGAGGGGGAGGAGCAACACCCGACCGGGAAGGTTAAAAATCCAGCGCGGGGCTTGGCAAAATCCATAACGGTCCATTCGGAGAAGTGTTTTTTTTGAGGAAGCCACTGATTGGTGGGAAGTGGACTAGGATAAGCAGCTGATTGGCAGTCAGATTCCAGCAGTTTGTTGTGTACTTTGTATTGTGTTGATATTCCATTCTGTGTAAGGGGGGAGTATGAAGGCCAAGGCAGTGTACTGTTGTGAATGTCAGATGTGGGAGGTCAGGGAAGCTGATAGCCCTCCAGACGTCCACATCTGCACCAGGTGTGTTGAGATGGGGCTCCTAAAGGACTGTGTTAGGAACCTGGAGCAACAGCTCGAGGACCTCCGTCTGGTCAGGGAGAGTGAGGAGGTCATAGACAGGAATTACAGGGAGGTGGTCACTCCCAGACCATGGGAGGCAGACAAGTGGGTCACTGTTAGGAAGGGCAAGGGGCAGAGGCGGGGACTAGAGAGTACCCCAGTGGATGTCCAGCTGGAAAATAGGTACTCATGTTTGAGTTCGATTGGAGCGGACAGCCTACCTGGGGGCAGCAACAGCAGCCAGGCCTCCGGCACAGAGAACGGCCCTGATGCTCAGAAGGGTAGCAAAAAGAAGAGGGCAATTGTAATAGGGGACTCCATAGTTATGGGGTCAGATTGGTGATTCTGTGGACGCAATCGGGAGACCCGGATGGTAGTTTGCCTCCCTGGTGCCAGGGTCTCGGATGTGTCAGAATGTGTCGAAAACATTCTGAAAATGGAGGGAGAGGAGCCTGATGTTGTGAAACACATTGGTACCAATGACATAGGCAGAAAAAGAGAAGAGGTCCTGAAAGGAGAATTTAGGGAGTTGGGGGGAAAGTTAAGAAGGACCAAAAGAATAACAATTTCAGGATTACTGCCTGTGCCTCGTGACAGTGAGCGTAGAAATGGAATGACGTGGAGGATAAATGCGTGGTTGAGGGACTGGTGCAGTGGGCAGGGATTCAAGTTTCTTGATCACTGGGACCTCTTTTGGGGAAGGCATGATCTGCATAAAAAGGACAGGTTGCACTTGAACCCGAGGGGAACCAATATCCTGGCAGGGAGATTTGCAAAGAAGACTTTAAACTAGAAAGGCTGGGGGGAGGGACTCGGGTAGTGGGGGCTAGGGGACAGGGTGTGGGCAAGAGGCAGAGAAGGGAAGCACTTGGATCCAAAATGTAGGCGAGAAAGAGGAAAAAGATAATAAACAGAGAATAAGGGATGGTGGGTTTCTAAAATGTGTATATTTTAATGCTAGGAGCATTGTACGAAAGGTGGATGAACTTAGAGCCTGGATTGACACCCGGAAATATGATGTTGTGGCAATCAGTGAAACATGGTTACGGGAGGGTTGTGATTGGAAACTAAATATTCCAGGATTTGGTTGCTTCAGGTGTGATAGAATTGGAGGGACCATAGGTGGAGGTGTTGCATTGCTTGTCAGAGAAGATATTACAGCAGTGCTTTGGCTGGATAGATTAGAGGGCTAGTCAAGGGAGGCTATTTTGGGTGGAACTGAGAAGGGGGAACGGTGTAGCAACACTTTTAGGGGTGTATTATAGACCGCCACATGGGGAGCGAGAATTGGAAGGGCTAATTTGTAAGGAGATAGCAGATATTAGTAGTAAGCACAAGGTAGTGATTGTGGGAGATTTCAATTTTCCAAATATAGACTGGGAAACACATTCTGTAAATGGGCTGGATGGTTTGGAGTTTGTTAAATGTGTGCAGGATAGATTTTTGCAGCAATACAAAGAGGTATCGACCAGAGAAGGGGCAGTGCTGGACCTCCTGTTAGGAAATGAGGCAGGTCAGGTGACGGAGGTATGCGTTGGTGAGCACTTCGGGACCAGTGATCACAATACCATTAATTTCAATATAATTATGGCGAGAGTCAGAACTGGACCCAGGGTTGAGATTTTTGATTGGAGAAAGGCTAACTTTAAGGGAATGCGCAATGATTTAAAAGGAGTGAATTGGGACATTTTGTTTGATGGGAAGGATGTAGAAGAGAAATGGAGGACATTTAAAGGGGAAATTGTAAGACTACAGAATCTTTATGTCCCTGTTCGGTTGAAAGGAAATGGTAAAAATTGGAAAGAGCCATGGTTTTCAAGGGAAATTGGACACTTGGTTCGAAAAAAGAGGGATATCTACAATCATTATAGGAGGCATGGAGTAAATGAGGTGCTAGATGAGTATAAAGAATGTAAAAAGAATCTTAAGAAAGAAATAAGAAAAGCTAAAAGAAATATGAGGTTGCTTTGGCAAGAAAGGTGAAAGTAAATCCAAAGGGTTTCTACAGCTATAGTAATAGCAAAAGGATAACGAGGGATAAAATTGGACCATTAGAGAGCCAGAATGGACAGCTATCTGCAGAGCCAAAAGAGATGGGGGAGATATGGAACAATTTATTTTCTTCGGTATTCACCAAGGAGAAGGATATTGAACTGTGTGGTAAGGGAAAAAAAGTAGAGTAGCTATGGAAACTATGAGATTCAAAGAGGAGGAAGTACTGACACTTTTGAAAAATATAAAAGTGGATAAGTCTCCAGGTCCTGACAGGATATTCCCTAGGACATTGAGGGAAGTTAATGTAGAAATAGCAGGGGCTATGACAGAAATATTTCAAATGTCATTAGAAACGGGAATAGTGCCAGAGGATTGGCGTACTGCGCATGTTGTTTCAGTGATTTAAAAGGGTTCAAAGAATAAACCTAGCAATTATAGACCTGTTAGTTTGACGTCAGTGGTGGGCAAATTAATGGAAAGGATACTTAGAGATAATATATATAAGCATCTGGATAAACAGGGTCTGATCAAGAACAGTCAACATGGATTTGTGCCTGGAAGGTTATGTTTGACAAACATTCTTGAATTTTTTGAAGAGGTTATTAGGGAAATTGATGAGGGTAAAGCAGTGGATGTTGTCTATATGGATTTCAGTGAGGCCTTTGACAAGGTTCCCCATGGAAGGTTGATTAAGAAGGTTCAATCTTTGGGTGTTAATGGCGGAGTAGCAAGATGGACTCAATAGTGGCTGAATGGAAGATGACAGAGTAATGGTGGATGGCTGTTTGTCAGGTTGGAAGCCGGTGACCAGTGGGGTGCCTCAGGGAACTGTGTTGGGTCCACTGTTGTTTGTCATGTACATAAATGATCCAGATGATGGGGTGGAAAATTGGATACGCAATTATGCAGATGATACCAAGATAGGTGGTGCTGTGGATAATGAAGTAGATTTTCAAAGTCTACCGAGAGATTTGGGACATTTGGAAGAGTGGGCTGAAAGATGGCAGATGGAGTTTAATGCTGATAAGTGTGAGGTGCTACATCTTGGCAGGACAAATCAAAATAGGACATTCATGGTAAATGTTAGGGAATTGGGGAATGCTGTGGAACAGAGGGATCTAGGAATAACTGTGCATAGTTCCCTGAAGGTGGAACCGCATGTAGATAGGGTGGTAAAGAAAGCTTTTGGTGTGCTGGCCTTTATAAATCAGAGCATTGAATATAGGAGTAGGGAAGTAATGTTTAAATTGTACAAGGCATTGGTGAGACCAATTCTGGAGTATGGTGTACAATTTTGGTTACCTAATTATAGGAAGGATGTCAACAATATAGAGAGAGTACAGAGGAGATTTACTAGAATGTTGCCTGGGTTCCAGCGACTAAGTTACAGAGAAAGGTTGAACAAGTTAGGTCTTTATTCTTTGGAGCTCAGAAGGTTAAGGGGGGGACTTGATTGAGGTTTTTAAAATGATTAAAGGGATAGGCAGAGTTGATGTGGATAAGCTTTTCCCATTGAGGGTAGGGAAGATTCGAACAAGAGGGCATGACATGAGAATTAAGGGACAGAAGTTTAGGGGTAACATGAGGGGGAACTTCTTTACTCAGAGAATGGTGGCTGTGTGGAATGATTTTCCAGCAGAAGTGGTGGAGGCAGGATCGATTTTAACATTTAAAAGTAAAGTGGATAGGTATATGGACGGGAAGGGAATGGAGGGGTATGGTCTGAGTGCGGGTAGATGGGACTAGGGGAAAATAAATGGTCAGCACAGACTGGAAGGGCCGAGAAGGCCTGTTTCCGTGCTGTAATTGTTATATGGTTATATGAATTTAAGAGAGAGTTAGATAGAGCTCTAAGGGTTAGTGGAATCATAGTGGAGATATGGGTGGAAAGCAGGCATGGGTTATTGATTGGGGTCAATCAGCCATGATCACAATGAATGGCTGTGCTGACTCGAAGGGCTGAATGGCCTTCTCCTGCACCTATTTTCTATGTTTCAGTTAATTCCAGCGCAGAGCGCAGCACCTCATATTCCACCTGACTTACTTACCCAACAGTATGATCAGTGAAGATAGACACAAAATGCTGGGTTAACTCAGTGGGTCAGGCAGCATCTCTGACTCTGGAGACCAGCAGCTGCGTGCCTGTTTCCTTGCTGTATCTTTAAACTAAAACTTAAAAAGTTAACTAAACTATGAACTGTCTGTGGTTGAACAAAGAACTATGTACATTTCTGTACTAGTGTTTATTTTATTTTCTTGGTTGTTCTATATATATGTTTTAATTATATTATAGAAATTAGGTGCAGGAGTAGGCCATTCGGCCCTTCGAGCCTGCACCGCCATTCAATATGATCATGGCTGATCATCCAACTCAGTATCCCGTACCTGCCTTCTCTCCATACCCTCTGATCCCCTTAGCCACAAGGGCCACATCTAACTCCCTTTTAAATATAGCCAATGAACTGGCCTCAACTACCCTCTGTGGCAGAGAGTTCCAGAGACCCACCACTCTCTGTGTGAAAAAATTCCTTCTCATCTCGGTCCTAAAGGATTTCCCCCTTATCCTTAAGCTGTGACCCCTTGTCCTGGACCTCCCCAACATCGGGAACAATCTTCCTGCATCTAGCCTGTCCAACCCCTTAAGAATCTTGTAAGATTCTATAAGATCCCCTCTCAATCTCCTAAATTCTAGAGAGTATAAACCGAGTCTATGCAGTCTTTGTTCATAAGACAGTCCTGACATCCCAGGAATCAGTCTGGTGAACCTTTGCTGCACTCCCTCTGTGGCAATAATGTCCTTCCTCAGATTTGGAGACCAGAACTGTACGCAATACTCCAGGTGTGGCCTCTCCAAGACCCTATACAACTGAAGTAGAACCTCCCTGCTCCTATACTCAAATCCTTTTGCTATGAAAGCTAACATACCATTGGCTTTCTTCACTGCCTGCTGTACCTGCATGCCTACTTTCAATGACTGGTGTACCATGACACCCAGGTCACGCTGCATCTCCCCTTTTCCTAATCGGCCACCAATTAGATAGTAGTCGGTTTTCCTATTTTTGCCACCAAAGTGGATAATCTCACATTTATCCACATTATATTGCATCTGCCAAACATTTGCCCACTCACCCAGCCTATCCAAGTCACCTTGCATTCTCCTAGCATCCTCCTCACAGCTAACACTGCCCCCCAGCTTAGTGTCATCCGCAAACTTGGAGATATTGCCTTCAATTCCCTCATCCAGATCATTAATGTATATTGTAAATAGCTGGGGTCCCAGCACTGAGCCTTGCGGTACCCCACTAGTCACTGCCTGCCATTGTGAAAACGACCCGTTTACTCCTACTCTTTGCTTCCTGTTTGCCAGCCAGTTCTCTATCCACATCAATACTGAACCCCCAATGCCATATGCTTTAAGTTTATATACTAATCGCTTATGTGGGACCTTGTCGAAAGCCTTCTGGAAGTCCAGATACACCACATCCACTGGTTCTCCCCCATCCACGCTACTAGTTACATCCTCGAAAAATTCCACAAGATTCGTCAGACACGATTTACCTTTCGTAAATCCATGCTGACTTTGTCCAATGATTTCACCATTTTCCAAATGTGCTGCTATCCCATCTTTAATAACTGACTCTAGCAGTTTCCCCACTACCGATGTTAGACTAACTGGTCTGTAATTCCCCGTTTTCTCTCTCCCCCCCTTCTTAAAAAGAGGGGTTACGTTTGCTACCCGCCAATCCTCAGGAACTACTCCAGAATCTAAAGAGTTTTGAAAGATTATCACTAATGAATCCACTATTTCCGGAGCTACTTCCTTAAGTACTCTGGGATGCAGCCTATCTGGCCCTGGGGATTTATCGGCCTTTAATCCATTCAATTTACCCAACACCACTTCCCGACTAACCTGGATTTCACTCAAGTACTCCTTTGACCTGCGGTCCCCTGCTATTTCCGGCAGATTATTTATGTCTTCCTTAGTGAAGACGGAACCAAAGTAGTTATTCAATTGGTCCGCCATATCCTTGTTCCCCATGATCAACACACCTGTTTCTGACTGCAAGGGACCTACATTTGTTTTAACTAATCTCTTTCTCTTCACATATCTATAAAAACTTTTGCAGTCAGTTTTTATGTTCCCTGCCAGTTTTCTTTCATAATCTATTTGTCCTTTCCTAATCAAGCCCTTTGTCCTTCTCTGCTGGTCTCTGAATTTCTCCCAGTCCTCTGGTATACTGCTTTTTCTGGCTAATTTCTACTACGCATCATCCTTTGCTTTGATACTATCCCTGATTTCCCTTGTTATCCATGGATGCACTACCTTCCCTGATCTATTCTTTTGCCAAATTGGGATGAACAATTTTTGTAGTTCATCCATGCAGTCTTTAAATGCCATTGCGTATCCACCATCAACCCTTTTAGAATTGATTGCCAGTCAATCTTGGCCAATTCACGTCTCATACCCTCAAAGTTACCTTTCCTTAAGTTCAGAACCATTGTTTCTGAATTAACAATGTCACTCTCCATCCTAATGAAGAACTCGACCATATTATGGTCACTCTTGCCCAAGGGGGCACGCACAATAAGACTGCTAACTAACCCTTCCTCATTACTCAATACCCAGTCTAAAATAGCCTGCTCTCTCGTTAGTTCCTCTACATGTTGATTTAGATAACTATCCCTCATACTTTCCAAAAAACCCTCTTCCTCAGCGCCCCTGCCAATTTGATTCACCCAATCTATATGTAGATTGAAGTCACCCATTATAACTGTTTTGCCTTTGTCGCACGCATTTCTAATTTCCTGTTTTATACCATCCCCAACTTCACTACTACTGTTAGGTGGCCTGTACACAACTCCCACTAGCGTTTTCTGCCCCTTAGTGTTTCGCAGCTCTACCCATACCGATTCCACATGCTCCAAACTAATGTCCTTCCTTTCCATTGCGTTAATCTCCTCTCTAACCAGCAACGCTACCCCACCTCCTTTTCCTTTCTCTCTATCCCTTCTGAATATTGAATATCCCTGGATATTCAGCTCCCAGCCTTGGTCTCCCTGGAGCCATGTCTCCGTGATCCCAACTATATCATACTCATTAATAGCTATCTGCACATTCAACTCATCCACCTTATTACGAATACTCCTTGCATTGAGACACAAGGCCTTCAGGCTTGTTTTTACAACGCTCTTACCCCTTATACAATTTTGTTGAGAAGTGGCCCTTTTTGATTTTTGCCCTGGTTTTGTCTGCCTGCCACTTTTACTTTTCACCTTGCTCCCTATTGCTTCCACCCTCGTTTTACACCCACCTGCCTCTCTGCTCTTGTACCCATCCCCCTGCCACATTAGTTTAAATCCTCCCCGACAGCACTAGCAAACACTCCCCCAAGGACATTGGTTCCATTCCAGCCCAGGTGCAGACCGTCCTGTTTGTACTGGTCCCACCTCCCCCAGAAATGGTTCCAGTGCCCTAAAAATTTGAATCCCTCCCCCTTGCACCATTTTTCAAGCCACGTATTCATCTGCAATATCCTCCTATTTCTACTCTGACTGGCCCGTGGTACTGGTAATAATCCAGAGATTATTACCTTTGAGGTCCTACTTTTGAGTTTATCTCCTAGCTCCCTAAATTCACCTTGTAGGACCTCATCCCTTTTTTTCCCTATATCGTTGGTGCCAATATGCACCACGACAACTGGCTGTTCACCCTCCCCCTCCAGAATGTTCTGCAGCCGTTCAGTAACATCCCTGACCTTTGCACCAGGGAGGCAACATACCATCCTGGAGTCTCTTTTGCGGCCGCAGAAACGCCTATCTATTCCCCTGACAATTGAATCCCCTATTACAATAGCCCTTCCCCTCTTTTTTCCCCCATCATGTGCTGCAGAGCCACCCATGGTGCCATGAACTTGGCTGCTGCTGCTGCTGCATTCCCCTGATGAGCCATCTCCCTCAACAGTATCCAAAATGGTAAACCTGTTGAGTAGGGAGATGACCGCTGGGGACTCCTGCACTATCTGCCTACTGCTTTGCTGGCTATTGGCCACCCGCTCCCTTTCTGTCCTCTTACCTTTTTCCTGTGGCGTGACCAACTCACTGTATGTGCTGTCCACGACTTTCTCTGCATCGTGGATGCTCCAGTATGAATCCAGCCGCAGCTCCAATCGTTCAATGCGGTCTGCCAGGAGCTGCAGCTGGACACACTTCCTGCAAATGTAGTCATCAGGGACACCGACCATATCCCTGATCTCCCACATGTTGCAGGATGAGCAAACCATGGGGACAATCTCCACTGACATCTTACTCCCAAATTACTCTATTAAATATATATATTTTATTTTTTATTTTTTTATTTTTTATTAAACACAAAACTTTATTCTTTAAACTTTACTAATAAATACTGAATCCCTAACACCCAGAATCCTTAACACCCAGAATCCTTAAACCTGAAGGCAGAAATGTAGAAATGTAAACCCTGCGTTGCAGCCAATCAGCTGCTTCCTCTGGTCCTCTTCAACCAATCAGATGCTCCAACAGATGTCCTCACTGGAAGATGGAACGTTGCAGGTAGCTCCACTCTCTGTCTTCAACGGCTCCCCGGGCCTCTATCTATGATTATTGTGATTACAGGCCTGTTATGCTGTTGTTGGTAAGACTGTCATCTTGACTCTTGTGACAGGACATTTGACATGACTATTGATCCACCATGCCATTTATAGGTAGTTTGGCTAAAACGCAATAGGGATTAAGGAGTTACGGGTGAGGGAGTTCTTGGGTTTGAATTATAAAGTTTTTCATCTACCTTCAGGATTTTCAACAAAATATAGTTTAATAGCTGCAAGTTTTTTGTGTCTAATTATGGTACACTCTGCCTTAACCCAATTTCAGTGCCTCCTCACCAAGGTCCAGACTTATCCTTATTCATAAACATCTTAAAATTTCCGCAATTGTGATCACTGCGTCTAAAACACTCTGACACTGAAACGCAAGTTCACCTGCACCTCCTCCAACCTCATCTATTGCATCCGCTGCTCTGGATGTCAGCTGCTCTACATCGGTGAGACCAAGCGCAGGCTTGGAGATCGCTTCGCCCAACACCTCCGTTCAGTTCGTATTAAACAACCTGATCTCCCGGCGGCTCAGCATTTCAACTCCCCTTCCCATTCCGAATCCGACCTTTCTGTTCTGGGCTTCCTCCATGGCCAGAGTGAGGACCACCGTAAATTGGAGTACCTCATATTTCGCTTGGGTAGTTTACACCCCAGCGGTATGAACATTAACTTCTCCAATTTCAGGTAGTCCTTGCTTTATCCCACCCTTTCCCGCCCCCCCCCCCCCCCCCATAAGTCTGAACAAGGGTCTCGACACGAAACGTCACCTCAATCCATAGATGCTGCCTCACCCGCTGAGCTTCTCCAGCATTTTTGTCTCCCTTCGATTCTTCCAGCATCTGCAGTTCTCTCTAAAAGACCTGTCATCTGTCCAGGCCCACTTCCCTGCGCAAGGCTCAGTATGGTCCCTCCTAGAGTTGTACTATTCCCAGACTGACTTTACTAGACACATTTTGCCCCTAGCCCCAGTCAATATTGCTGAGGTTAAAGTAGCCCACGAAAATAGCCATCAGCCATGATCACTATGAATGGCGGTGCTGGCTTGAAGGGCCGAATGACCTCCTCCTGCACCTATTTTCTATGTTTCTATGGTCCCCAAGAACTGGTTGTTTTAAGAAAATCTGGGTCAAAAGGTTGACATGGTCTTGGTTCAAGTTAGACAGGCATACCTTTGCCAATAGGCAGAATATTCAGTTTACCAGAGCTGACATTGCGTGAAGTGTCTAAAGAGTTCTGCAGAGATGCTGCCCAACCCATTGAATTACTCCAGTAGTTTGTGTCTCTATGATTGCCAACCACCATCTACAGTTCCTTGTGTCCAGTAGAAACACCACTACATGGTTAAACTTCACGGGGCTGTTCATTGGTTAAAAAAAAGCCACATGAGAAACATATTTAAACAAAGCTATACCAAGTAAAACAATTTAAAATAATTTATTTTATAGAAGGCAACATATACAACAGTAATCCAAGAAGATACCAAAAGCCCTGAAGGGATACCCCCACCACCCCAGCCGAAAAAATAAATAAACAATTGTAAACATTTATAAAAGAATATGAAACGAGTTCAGGAAAGTCCTCAGGAAACTGGGAGGTCAGTGCCATTAGTTTAAGTTCAATATGTTCTGGTGATGTTTGTTGGCTTTCAATCCACCTCCTCAACGGTGGGTCCTGAGGAAGCGGTGTTCCGGGCCTGATCTCGGCATGACTCTCCCGGGGCCGCTCCTTGGTAAAGTTTGGCAATGACGGGATGGCAGACTTTCTCCAGCTCTTTCTGCTGGTGCTGAAACTCCTCGACCTCCGCCGTCTGATTCTTCTCCAGCCACGATATCGTCTGGTTGCACCGGTCAACCACCGCCCTCTTGTCCTCATCGCTGACCTTACTCGCCACCTTCTCATCGGCCATCGTGCTCTTCACGTTGTAGGCGTAGGACTCCAGGGAGTTCTTGGCTGCAACCTTCTCCCTCTGCATTTCATCCTCATTCTTGTACTTCTCTGCATCTTGCACCATTCGGTCAATTTCCTCCTTGCTCAGCCTGCCCTTGTCGTTGGTGATGGTGATCTTGTTTGTTCTGCCAGTGCTCTTGTCAGCGGCAGAAACATTGAGGATGCCATTGGCGTCGATGTCGAAGGTCACCTCGATCTGGGGCACTCCACGAGGGGCAGGTGGGATGCCGGTCAAGTCAAACTTGCCCAGGAGGTTGTTGTCCTTGGTCATGGCCCTCTCGCCTTCGTACACCTGAATGAGGACACCGGGCTGGTTGTCAGAGTAGGTGCTGAAGATCTGGGTCTGCTTGGTGGGAATGGTGGTGTTCCGCTTGATGAGTGTGGTCATGACACCGCCCGCCGTCTCCAGACCCATAGACAGAGCAGCAACGTCCAGGAGAAGCAGATCCTGGACGTTCTCCGACTTGTCCCCCATCAGAATGGCCGCTTGGACAGCCGCCCCATAGGCCACCGCCTCGTCAGGGTTGATGCTCTTGTTCAGCTCCTTGCCGTTGAAGAAATCTTGCAGCAGCTTCTGGATCTTGGGGATGCGGGTGGAGCCGCCCACCAGGACAATTTCATGGACCTGAGACTTGTCCAACTTGGCATCTCTCAGGGCTTTCTCCACCGGCTCCAGGGTGCCTCGGAGCAGGTCAGCGTTCAGTTCCTCAAAACGAGCTCTGGTGATTGAGGTGTAGAAGTCAATGCCCTCAAACAGAGAGTCGATCTCAATACTGGCTTGGGTGCTGGAAGACAGGGTTCTCTTTGCTCTCTCACAGGCGGTCCGCAGCCTCCTCACCGCCCGCTTGTTCGGGCTAATGTCCTTCTTGCATTTCCGCTTGAACTCCTCAATGAAGTGGCTGACCATGCGATTGTCAAAGTCCTCTCCACCCAGGTGGGTATCGCCGGTGGTGGACTTCACTTCAAAGATACCGTCATCGATGGCGAGAATGGACACATCGAAGGTGCCGCCACCCAGGTCAAAGATGAGGACATTGCGCTCTCCACCGCCCTTCTTGTCCAGGCCGTAGGCAATGGCACCTGCAGTTGGTTCATTGATGACACGCAAGACATTAAGACCAGCGATCACGCCGGCATCTTTGGTTGCCTGCCGCTGGGAGTCATTGAAGTAAGCGGGCACGGTGATAACAGCATTGGTGACACTAGTGCCCAGGTAAGCCTCGGCCACCTCCTTCATCTTGGTCAGCACCATGGAGGAGATCTCCTCCGGGTAGAAGGTTTTATTCTCCCCCTTGTACTCCACCTTCACCTTGGGCTTCCCAGCCTCGCTCACCACCTGGAAGGGCCAGTGCTTCATGTCGGCCTGGACCACGGGGTCGTCGAACCTCCTCCCGATGAGCCTCTTGGCGTCGAAGACGGTGTTGGACGGGTTCAATGCCACCTGGTTCTTGGCCGCGTCGCCGATGAGCCGCTCGGTGTCGTTGAAGGCCACGTAGCTGGGGGTGGTGCGGTTGCCCTGGTCGTTGGCGATGATCTCCACCTTGCCATGCTGGAAGACGCCGACGCAGGAGTAGGTGGTGCCCAGGTCGATGCCGATGGCTGTTCCCTTGGATCCTGGCATCTCTGTTTCTCCACAAAGTTTGTCTTAAGATTCCTGTCTTCAGTCGCAGTTGTTGCTTTTTTCTTTTCCTTCCTCTCCTCTTTCCACTTCTTCTCTTCTCTCTTTAGCTTCTGCTTTCTTTCCGACAGCTCTTTCTTTCTTTCTTTATTTATTTCTCTGTCCCGGAGCCGCTGCAAGTTGCTCGAACAACCAGCCACCAGCTCCTTTTATACCATGAACGCCCCATGTGTGGGCTGCTCGGCCCTCGGTTCGACCAATGGGAGGAGGCGCCGGTGAGTCACCGCCAGAACGTTGGAGAACGTTCTGAAGCAAGTGACCAATCGCAGCGGGAGGGGGCGCCGCCATAGCGGGGATTGGCCGGACTTGCCGGCCAATGAGGTGAGACCTCCCGGCCCGCCAGCCAATGGCGGGGTTGGACCAGCCCAAGACCGGTCCACTCCTCGATCGACGGCGCTGGCGGCCAATGGGAGAGCGGATCGGTGATCTCATCGGCGAATGGAGGAAGCTGCTGGGAGCGGCGGCTTCAGATTGAGCGAGAAAGTTCTGCAAAGTTCGGGAAAGTGTCAGAAAGTTCTGCAGTGTGGCCAGAAAGTGCTGGAAAGTTGTTGTGTGGGTGAGGGTGGTCGTGTGTGGTGGTGTAGGAATGTTACGAAATTTTGAGATTAATCAAGCCTGTAATTTATACCATCAGATAAAGCATAAAAATAACTTTAATTTGATACCTAATTCATTTTAATATCTTCAGTATTAATAAAGTTATGGTCATTTTCATACTCGGAAATTAGCATCTTGTCCCCTATTGTTTTTCCATTAACTTTACACAAAAGCTGTGATGGAGGACAGTCGACTGACATAAAAACCCATAACTTTCTTAAAAAATAAGAGAACTGAATGAAATTTTCAATTATAGATGGAAGCATTCTGAAACAAGTATGATACCTTACTTGGATGATCTGAAATTAAAGCATATAATTAATTAGTTACCTAATTGTAGATAATTACAAATTGACCGTTGTGACAGAAATAGACACCCAGACTGCCTTCAAAATTCAAAAATGTGATATTCTCAAGATCAGAACTGTAATATTATTGTAACGTTAAAACAAATAGAAAATACCCAACAAAAACATTCATATTCATCAGTGTAATCAAATCAATGAAATTCATCTAAATTGAATTACTAGATCTAAACATCTATCCCATTCTTAAAAGGCTAAAAATATTTTTTAAATAGCCAATTTTTTATAATATATGTCAAGTCACATTTATTTATATAGCACATTTAAAAAACAACTCTCGTTGACCAAAGTGCTTTACATTTGGTATAAGAGTAGTATACACAAGCAGGCTACATACATATATACAAAATAGCCCTCGCTCAGAGGACATCAGGAAAGGCTTGGGAGAACAGATACGTTTTTAGACTAGACTTAAAGGAGTCGATGGAAGGGGCAGTTCTAATGGGGAGGGGGATGCTGTTCCACAGTCTAGGAGCTGTGACCGCAAAGGCGCGGTCGTCCCTAACCCTATGCCTAGACTGCGGGACATTCAGCAACCCCAAGTCGGCCGATCTGAGTGCCCTGTAGATGGTGTGGTGGGTGAGAAGACCTTTAATGTAGGTGGGTGCAAGCCCATTGAGGGCTTTGGAGACAAACAGGAGGGTCTTGAAATTTATTCGGAACCGCACAGGGAGCCAGTGGAGAGAGGCCAGGATCGGGGTGATGTGGTCCCTTTTTTGGGTGCCCATCAGGAGTCTCGCTGCGGCATTTTGGACCAGTGTTTAGACAAAAACACAAAATATAGATGAGTTACATGTTGTTATGACATGATTGTGCAAAAAAATAATGAATTTGGTTATCTTGTGAGTGGATTTTGATAGGTCGGAATGTGGCCGCTGCCATGATAAGCCCCGCAATATAGGCAGGGAAGACACGGCCGACATCGGGGCCTAAAAAACATATTTTGAATCATCAGATTAAAATGACACCACACCAAAACGCAAGGTAAGATGTTACATAAACGATATTATTTTTGTTTTGTCCTGATGCGGAATTCAGACTTCAGTCTGAAGAAGGGTCTCGACCCGAAACGTGGCCTATCTCGTAGGCTCCTTAGATGCTGCTGCACCCGCTGAGTTTCTCCAGCCTTTTGTGTACCCTCAATTCTCCTGCATCTGCAGTTCCTTCTTTAACATCAGAGAGCATTGTGCCAACTTCACCAAGAATGGTGACACATTCCAAACTGACACGTTTATGCATGTGCCCTTTGTCAGACATAAAAGTAAGTTTTAAGGAGATTATTATGTGTAGTCAGTATCAACTATGTTTAGGAAAGGAGTTCAAGTGACAGAACAGAAGGGCTGTGGTGGGTAAAGAGTAGTTGTAGGCGTGCTCAATGGGCACAGCTGCACACGAACAAATAGTTTAATAGTACTGTGAGGTATATAGGAAATCAGTGACCTCAATTGACATGTTTCCTTCAAAGTAATGATTACTACAGCATGCAAGAAACAGGAAAAACAAGGAACTACAGAAGGTTTCCCAAGGTTTCCATTCACTTCTCCCACTGTCGTGTCCCTCTTCCCTCACCTGACACCTTTTAATCCCCTTTGCATCCCTGGGCTTTGTCACTTACTCTTGTGCAGCTGTCAATCACCACCTCCCCTTACCTTCCCTGCAACCACCTATCACTTAAGATGGACACAAAGTGCTGGAGTCACTCAGTGGGTCAGGCGGCATTGCTGGAGAAAAATGATGGGCGACGTTTTGGGTCGGGACCCTTCTTAAAACAGAGGTAACATTTTGGTTGGGGACTCTTCCAGAGATTGACTCCATTACTCCATTACTTTTGTTTCAAAAGTCAACAGTCAATTTTATTCGTCACATACACCCGAAGGTGCAGTGAAATGAATTTGCCAGCAGCGGTACAATTGAAAAGAACACACAATACACTGCTACGGACGGCCCGATGTTCAAGCCCTCTTGTCAGGACGGTCGAACACACTCCGCGGCTTGGAGGTCCCGAATCGGCACTTTCTTACCGGAGACCGCGGCTTCAGGATGTTGCAGGCCGCAGGCCAGCGGTCGGAGCTCTTCTTTGGTGATCCCCGGTGAGGGATCCCAGGTCCGGTTGGTAAGTCCACGCCGCGCCCGCAGCAAGAAGCTCCGCAGACCGCGGGTTCAGGATGTGACAGTCCGCGGGCCAGCGATCGGAGCACTCCCTTCTGGCGATCTCGGCAAAGGTTCGCCCGCTCCGAGATGAAAAGTCTACACTGCGCCCGCTGCTGAAACTCTGAACCCGACTCCAGGAAAGACTGCACCAAACCATGGTGTTAGGCCGTGAGGCAGGAGACATGGAAAAAGTCGCCTCCCATGGGGTAGGCGAACAAAAGCGGTTCGCCCCTTACCCCCCTCACCCCCCCACACACAAGACACACCGAGAGACACTAAAACAAACATTTGAACTCACTAACAAAAACAAATAAAAAGTCGAAATAAGGGACATGCTGCTGGCAGGGCTGCCATCTCGCAGCGCCCCCACCGACTAATAGTATAGGCTGGTATATATCTTCATTATATACCAGCATCTGCAGTTCCTTTCGGCACCACTGGCTCGAAGGGCCGAATGGCCTACTCCTGCACCTATTGTCTATTATCAATTGCCCGGCTTCACCTGCATGCAAGGAGAATAATCTATAGCAGTCAATCCATTGAAGCCACATGTCCATGGGTTATGGAAGGGATCCCACGCAGTTACAAGGTGAATTACAGACTCCAGCCAAGGTTACAAGTTAATCCAGATCACTGGAACCTTCCTGCAGCTGCTCTAAGTTGATCAGACTGTCAACCGCACCATGGAAGGGATCTAGAGGAAGCGCTGCATCAAAAAGGCAGCTGATATTATCAAAGACACGCTCTCATTTCACTTCTAGAACCAGGAAGAATGTGCAGCAATCTGAAAACCACCACCAGTAGGTTCAAGAATAGCTTCATCCCAAACATCAGGTTCATAAGGTCAGTAGGAACAGGAGTTAAATAATCCCATTCTCCTGCCTTCTCCCCATAACCTCTGACACCCGTAGTAATCAACAATCTATCTTTCTCTGCCTTATAAATATCCACTGACTTGACCTCCACGGCCTTCTGTGGCAGAACAATTCCACAGATTCACCACCCTCTGACTCAATAAATTTCTCATCTCCTTCCAAAAGAACGTCCTTTAATTCTGAGGCTATGGCCTCTGGTCCTAGACTCTCCTACTAGTGAAAACAGCCTCTCCATATCCACTCCATCCAAGCCTTTCACAATTCTGTGTGTCTCAAGTAGATCCCCCCCTCATTCTTCTAAACTTCAGTGAGTAAATGCCCAATGCCGACAAACGCTCATCATAGGCTAACCTACTTGTTCCTGGAATCAATCTTGTAAACCTCCTCTTGACCCTCTCCAGAGCCAGGTTCTCGAACAGTGCAAAATATCTTTGTGGGTGGCGTGGTGATAGAGTTGATGCCTTCCAGCAAGAGTCCCAGGTTCAATACTCACTACCGTTGCTGTCTGTACCAAGTTTGCACGTTCTCCCTGCGACTGTGGGTTTTTTCTGTGTGCTTCCTCCCACATTGCAAAAATGTGCATGTTTGTCCCTAGTGTGTGGATAGAGCTGGTGAATGGGGGTGTTTGCAGGTCAGCGCGCACTCCTTTTTCCCGGCTGTATCTTTACGCTAAAACTTAAAATTAACTAATCGATGAACTGTCTATGGTGGAACAAAGAAATTTGGACATTTCTGCACTAGTATTTTTTTTCTTGTTGGGGCTATTATTTAGTGTGTTTTTAATTATGTTATCTATGAGTATTGTGGGTACAGGCCTCTTATGCTGCTGTTGGTAAGAATGACATCTTGACTCTTGTGACATTTGACATGACTATTGATCCACTATGCTATATATAGGTAGTTTGGCTAAAACGCAATAGTTGTGTTCTTAAGAAGCCTCAAGCTATAGGAAAAATGCTTTATATAAACAATATTGTCAATGGGGATTAAAGACTTAGGGAGTTTTTGGCATTGAATAACAACGTTTTTTGTCTACTTTTAGGATTTTCGACAAAAGGTAGTTTAATAGCTGCAAGTTTTTTGTGTCTTATTATGGTACACTCTGCCTGAACCCAATTTTAGTGCCTCCTCCTCAAGGTCCAGACTTATCTTTATTCATAAACATCTTAAATTACAGGCAATTTTGATCACTGCATCTAAAATACTCTGACACTGAAACACTAATTCACTTGCACTTCCTCCAACCTCATCTATTGCATCCGCTGCTCTAGGTGTCAACTGCTCTACATCGGTGAGACCAAGCGTAGGCTTGACGATCACTTAGCCCAACACAGAGGTTTCACAGAGGAAGAGGACTTAAATTTTTGATGCCTTTTCTCACAGTGGAAAATTTTGATTCTGTTGTGGGGGGACGTTCATGTTGAATTCTATAATGTGTTATGTCATTTTTCTTATTTTTAATTTTTCTATGGATGTACGGAAACTTTATTATTTCATTTATCTAAAGCACTTTGGTTTCGACTCGAGTTGATTTAAACGTGCTATATAAATAAAATTTACTTACTTTCCTCCGCTCAGTTCGCTTTAACCAACTTGATCTCCCGGTGGCTGAGCAATTCAACTCCCCCTCCCATTCCAAATCCGACCTTTCTGTCCTGGGCCTCCCCCATGGCCAGAGTGAGTCCCACCATAAATTGGAGGAGCAGCACTTCATATTTCACTTGGTTAGTTTACACCCCAGCGGTATGAACATTGACTTCTCCAATTTTTGTCCTCGCTTTCTTCTTCCTTCCACTCCCCTTTCCAGCTCTCCCACAGCCCACTGTCTCCACCTCTTCTTCCCACACCCACCCACCCATCAGTCTGAAGAAGGGTCTCGAAGCGTCACCTATTCCTTCGCTGCATAGATGCATAGCCGCCAAGTTTCTCCAGCATTTTTGTCTACAAATAGGCCCCGACCTCGGGTGCTCACAGAGGAAGAGGACTGAACTTACTAGTGCTTTTCCCCTGCTATTAAAATTGAGGTTGAAGGTGTCAAGAAGTTATTGCTCAACATTAATACCACAAAAGCAATTGGCCCAGATCAGATACAAAATCAAGCCCTCAAGATCGCAGCCGAAGAAATGGCTCCAGTTTTACACTTCATTTTTCAACAATTGCTTGACTCGGGCGATGTACCGCTGGATTGGAGGAAGGCCAACATCACTCCTCTCTTTAAGAAAGTTTCAATCACCAACCCAGCAAATTATCGTCCTGTTTCACTAACAAGTACTTGCTGTAAATTGCTGGAGCATATCATTGATAGTAATCTGATGCGTCACGTGACCAAACATAATATTCTTGCCGACAACCAACATGCATTTAGGAGGCATCGATCATGCGAGTCTCAGCTTATCCTGACAACAAATGACCTGGGCAAGCACCTTGACAGTAACGTCATCATGGATTTAGTTGTACTGGACTTTTCTAAAGCATTTTATGTCATCCCACACCAGAGACTGCTTCGGAAGCTTGACTTCTACGGTATTCGTTCCAACACGAAACGATGGATTTCCAGTTTCCTGACAAAACGTGTTGAGTGGTACACCCCAGGGCACAGTACTTGGCCCACATTTATTTTTGCTTTACATCAATGACATCCATGAAAAAGTCGCAACTATGACCAGACTATTCGCTGATGATTGTTTGCTGTACCGTCCAATTATGTCAGCTAATGATGAAGATGCTCTCCAAAAGGATCTCGATACTATGGTCGAGTGGTCACAACAATGGGCATGCAGTTCAACCCTTCCAAATGTGAAACCATGCGTGTCACCAGAAAGAGGAATCCAGGCGTCACATCTTACCACATACTTGGTGTCACCCTTGAAGAATCCAAACAAACCAAGTACCTTGGCATCAAATTGCAGAATGATCTACATTGGAATGGTCAGACTCATCATGTAACAGTGAAAGCAACAGGTGTCCTAAACTTCCTGAGGCGCAACTTCCATCATTGTTCAGCTTCTGTCAAGGAGAAGCTGTATTTCACCCTCGTTAGACCTCATCTGGACTACGCAGTTGCATCTTGGTACCCATACACAGATGAAAACATTTCATCCATCGAACGTGTCCAAAGACAGGCCGCTCGATTTGTTACTAACACCTACGAGAGAGAAGCGAGTGTCACCAAACATCTGAATTCTCTGGGGTGGAACCCTCTCCAAGACAGACGTGAAGCTCACCGTTTGACCTGTTTTTACAAAATGTTAAATGGTCAGCTAGACATAGATCACAAGACCTACACCAACCACAAACCAATTAGGAGCAGATGAGGGCATCCGATCCAATTTGTGGTCCCAGCCTCAAAGACAGATGTGTACAGCAATTTGTTCTTTCCACGGACTATTAAAGCATGGAATAATCTCCACCAAGCCACGGTTGCCCAGCCAGATGCAACTAAATTTAAAGAGGCACTTTCTTCCCAATAACCCTCCCTGGCTAAACCCCTCCCTTCACCACCTCCAATTTAAATTCCAGTTGGAACATTTTGGAGGACCAAGTAACCAAGAACCAAGAAGATTCTGCTGTGGGGGGACATTCATGTTAAATTCTATAATGTGTTGTGTACTTTTCTTTTTTTTTTAATTTTCTATGGATATACGGAAACCTAATTATTTCTTCTATGTAAAGCACTTTGGTTTCAACGCGAGTTGATTTAAACGTGCTATATAAATAAAATTTACTTACTTACTACCTTCGATTTTTCCTGCATCTGTAATTCTTTCAGAAACATCAGTCATCTGTCCAGGCCTACTTCCCTGCGCAAGGCTCAGTATCGTCGCTCCTGGAGTTGGACTATCCCCATATGCACTTTACTAAATACAATTTGCCTCATCAAGCCCTTTTGCACCAAGTCTCAGTCAATATTGCTGAAGTTAAAGTAGCCCACGACAATAACCATGAGATCAGATCATGGACCCCATGAACTGGTTGTTTTAACAAGATCTGGGGCAAAAGGTTGAAATGGTCTTGGTTCAAGATAGTCATCACAATGGGCCAGGCATACCTGTGCCGACAGGCAGAATGTTCAGCTTAGGAGAGCTGACATTGGTTTGCATTACAATTGTAGCAAAGACTTTTCATACCAGTATTCCCCATAGAATTAACAAACTCAAATTCAAATGTTAATACCCAGAGGCTGTTGGGAGGAGAATAGAGATTGGGGTGGGGGAAGCGCCAAGAGTAGCAACAAGACATAAAAGGAAGCAGAGTACCGAAGTATCTCAGCAAGTCATACGGCCTCTCTGGAGAACATGGATAGGTGATGTTTCAGGTCAGGATTATGACTACCCATGTGCATCAGTGATGCTGGAACTCACTAAGTTACTTTAGCACATATGCATATGAAGTGTCTCAAGAATGGTCCCAAACCAAAAGGACACCGAACCACGTTCTCCAGACATGCTGCCCAACCCACCAGGTTACCAGACCTCTGCATCTCTCACGGATTAGATATGCATACAAAGAGTTCAGATGAGTCCGTAACCAAAATGTCACCTAACCAGCTACTGCAGAGATGCTGCCCAACCCATTGAATTACTCCAATATTTTGTGTCTCTATGATTGTCAACCACCATCTATAGTTCCTTGTGTCTAGTAGAAACACCACTACAGGGTTAAACTTGACGAGGCTGTTTATTGGTAAAAAAGCCACCCGAGAAAACATGATGTTTAAACAAAGCTATACCAAGTAAAACAATTTAAAATAATTTATTTTATAGAAGGCAACATATACAACAGTAATCCAAGAAGATACCAAAAGCCCTGAAGGGATACCCCCACCACCCCAGCCAAAAAAATAAAAATAATTTGTAAACATTTACAAAAGAATAAGAAACGAGTTCAGCAAAGTCCTCAGGAAACTAGGAGGTCAGAGCCATTAGTTTAAGTTCAATATGTTCAGGTGATGTTTGTTGGCTTTCAATCCACCTCCTCAATGGTGGGTCCTGAGGAAGCGGTGTTCCGGGCCTGATCCCGGCATGACTCTCCCGGGGCGGCTCCTTGGTAAAGTTTGGCAATGACGGGATGGCAGACTTTCTCCAGCTCTTTCTGCTGGTGCTGAAACTCCTCGACCTCCGCCGTCTGATTCTTCTCCAGCCACGATATCGCCTGGTTGCACCGGTCAACCACCGCCCTCTTGTCCTCATCGCTGACCTTACTCGCCACCTTCTCATCGGCCATCGTGCTCGTCACGTTGTAGGCGTAGGACTCCAGGGAGTTTTTGGCTGCAACCTTCTCCCTCTGCATTTCATCCTCATTCTTGTACTTCTCTGCATCTTGCACCATTCGGTCAATTTCCTCCTTGCTCAGCCTGCCCTTGTCGTTGGTGATGGTGATCTTGTTTGTTCTGCCAGTGCTCTTGTCAGCGGCAGAAACATTGAGGATGCCATTGGCGTCGATGTCGAAGGTCACCTCGATCTGGGGCACTCCACGAGGGGCAGGTGGGATGCCGGTCAAGTCAAACTTGCCCAGAAGGTTGTTGTCCTTGGTCATGGCCCTCTCGCCTTCGTACACCTGAATGAGGACACCGGGCTGGTTGTCAGAGTAGGTGGTGAAGATCTGTGTCTGCTTGGTGGGAATGGTGGTGTTCCGCTTGATGAGTGTGGTCATGACACCGCCCGCCGTCTCCAGACCCATAGACAGAGCAGCAACGTCCAGGAGAAGCAGATCCTGGACGTTCTCCGACTTGTCCCCCATCAGAATGGCCGCTTGGACAGCCGCCCCATAGGCCACCGCCTCGTCAGGGTTGATGCTCTTGTTCAGCTCCTTGCCGTTGAAGAAATCTTGCAGCAGCTTCTGGATCTTGGGGATGCGGGTGGAGCCGCCCACCAGGACAATTTCATGGATCTGAGACTTGTCCAACTTGGCATCTCTCAGGGCTTTCTCCACCGGCTCCAGGGTGCCTCGGAGCAGGTCAGCGTTCAGTTCCTCAAATCGAGCTCTGGTGATTGAGGTGTAGAAGTCAATGCCCTCAAACAGAGAGTCGATCTCAATACTGGCTTGGGTGCTGGAAGACAGGGTTCTCTTTGCTCTCTCACAGGCGGTCCGCAGCCTCCTCACCGCCCGCTTGTTCGGGCTAATGTCCTTCTTGCATTTCCGCTTGAACTCCTCAATGAAGTGGTTGACCATGCGATTGTCAAAGTCCTCTCCACCCAGGTGGGTATCGCCGGTGGTGGACTTCACTTCAAAGATACCGTCATCGATGGCGAGAATGGACACATCGAAGGTGCCGCCACCCAGGTCAAAGATGAGGACATTGCGCTCGCCACCACCCTTCTTGTCCAGGCCGTAGGCAATGGCACCTGCAGTTGGTTCATTGATGACACGCAAGACATTAAGACCAGCGATCACGCCGGCATCTTTGGTTGCCTGCCGCTGGGAGTCATTGAAGTAAGCGGGCACGGTGATAACAGCATTGGTGACACTAGTGCCCAGGTAAGCCTCGGCCACCTCCTTCATCTTGGTCAGCACCATGGAGGAGATCTCCTCCGGGTAGAAGGTTTTATTCTCCCCCTTGTACTCCACCTTCACCTTGGGCTTCCCAGCGTCGCTCACCACCTGGAAGGGCCAGTGCTTCATGTCGGCCTGGACCACAGGGTCGTCGAACCTCCTCCCGATGAGCCTCTTGGCATCGAAGACGGTGTTGGACGGGTTCAATGCCACCTGGTTCTTGGCCGCGTCGCCGATGAGCCTCTCGCTGTCGTTGAAGGCCACGTAACTGGGGGTGGTGCGGTTGCCCTGGTCGTTGGCGATGATCTCCACCTTGCCATGCTGGAAGACGGCAACACAGGAGTAGGTGGTGCCCAGGTCGATGCCGATGGCTGTTCCCTTAGATCCTGGCATCTCTGTTTCTCCACAAAGTTTGTCTTAAGATTCCTGTCTTCAGTCGCAGTTGATGCTTTTTTCTTTCCCTTCCTCTTTTCACTTCTTCTCTTCCTTCTTTAGCTCCTGCTTTCTTTCCGACAGCTCTTTCTTTCTTTCTTTCTTTATTTATTTCTCTGTCCCGGAGCCGCTGCAAGTTGCTCGAACAACCAGCCACCAGCTCCTTATATACCATGAGCGCCCCATGTGTGGGCTGCTCTGCCCTCGGCTCGACCAATGGGAGGAGGCGCCGGTGAGTCACCGCCAGAACGTTGGAGAACGTTCTGAAGCAAGTGACCAATCGCAGGGGCGAGGGGGCGTCGCCAGGGCGGGGATTGGCCGGGCCTGCCGGCCAATGAGGTGAAACCCACCGGCCTGGCAGCCAATGACGGGGTCGGACCAGCCCAAGACCCGCCCACTCCTCGATCGACGGCGCTGGCGGCCAATGGGAGAGCGGATCGGTGATCTCATTGGCGAATGGAGGAAGCTGCTGGGAGCGGCGGCTTCAGATTGAGCGAGAAAGTTCTGCAAAGTTCGGGAAAGTGTCAGAAAGTTCTGCAGTGTGGCCAGAAAGTGCTGGAAAGGTGTTGAGTGGATGAGGGTGGTCGTGGGTGGTGGTGTAGGAATGTTACAACATTTTGAGATTTTAAAAATCAAGCCTGTAATTTATACCGTCAGATAAAGCATAAATATAACTTTAATTTGACACCTAATTCACTTTAATATCTTCAGCATTAATAAAGTTATGATCATTTTCACACTCGGAAATTAGCATCTTGTTCCCTATTGTTTTTCCATTAACTTAACACAAAAGCTGTGATGGAGGACAGTCGACTGACATAAAAACCCATAACTTTCGTAAAAAATAGGAGAACTGAATGAAATTTTCAGTTATTATAGATTGACGCATTCTGAAACAAATATGATACCTTACTTGGATGACCTGAAATTAAAGCATATAATTAGTTAGTTACCTAATTGTAGATAATTACAAATTGACCGTTGTGACGGAAATAGTAAAAAACACCCAGACTGCCTTGAAAATTCAAAAATGTGATTTTCTCAAGATCAGAACTGTAATATTATTGTAACGTTAAAACAAATAGTAAATACCCAACAAAAACATTCATATTCATCAGTGTAATCAAATCAATGAAATTCATCTAAATTGAATTACTAGATCTAAACATCTATCCCATTCTTAAAAGGCTAAAAATATTTTTTAACTAGCCAATTTTTTATAATATACAAGTCAAGTCAAGTCACATTTATTTATATAGCACATTTAAAGAACAACTCTCGTTGATCAAAGTGCTTTACATTTGTTATAAGAGTAGTATACACAAGCAGGCTACATACATATATACAAAATAGCCCTCGCTCAGAGGACATCAGGAAAGACTTGGGAGGACAGATACGTTTTTAGACTAGACTTAAAGGAGTTGATGAAGGGGGCAGTTCTAGTGGGGAGGGGGATGCTATTCCACAGTCTAGAAGCTGCGACCGCAAAGGCGCGGTCACCCCTGAGCTTATGCCTAGACTGCGGGACATTCAGCAACACCAAGTCGGCTGATCTGAGGGACCTGGAGGTGGTGTAGTGGGTGAGAAGACCTTTAATGTAGGTGGGTGCAAGCAATTGAGGGCTTTGGAGACAAAGAGGAGGGTCTTGAAATTTATTCGGAACCGCACAGGGAGCCAGTAGAGAGAGGCCAGGATCGGGGTGATGTGGTCCCTTTTTTGGGTGCCCATCAGGAGTCTCGCTGCGGCATTTTGGACCAGTGTTTAGACAAAAACACAAAATATAGATGAGTTACATGTTGTTATGACATGATTGTGCAAAAAAATAATGAACTTGGTTATCTTGTGAGTGGATTTTGATAGATCGGAATGTGGCTGCTGCCATGATAAGCCCCGCAATATAGGCAGGGAAGAAACGGCCGACATCGGGGCCTAAAAAACATATTTTGAATCATCAGATTAAAATGAAACCACACCAAAACGCAAGGTAAGATGTTACATAAACGATATTATTTTTTCTTTTGTCTTGATGCGGACTTCAGACTTCAGTCTGAAGAAGGGTCTCGACCCGAAACGTCGCCTATCTACTTCGCTCCTTAGATGCTGCTGCACCCGCTGAGTTTCTCCAGCCTTTTGCGTACCCTCGATTCTCCAGCATCTGCAGTTCCTTCTTTAACATCAGAGAGCATTGTGCCAACTTCACCAAGAATGGTGACACATTCCAAACTGACACGTTTATGCATGTGCCCTTTGTCAGACATAAAAGTAAGTTTTGAGGAGTTTATTATAGGTAGTCAGTATCAACTATGTTTAGCAAAGGAGTTCAATTGATTGAACAGAAGGGCTGTGGTGGGTAAATAGTACTTGTAGGCGTGCTCAATGGGCACAGCTGCACACGAGCAAATAGTTTAATAGTACTGTGAGGTATATAGGAAAGCAGTGACCTCAATTGACATGTTTCCTTCAAAGTAATGATTACTGCAGCAAGCAAGAAACAGGAAAAACAAGGAACTACAGAGGTTTCCCAAGGTTTCCATTCACTTCTCCCACTGTCGTGTCCCTCTTCCCTCATCTGACACCTTTTAATCCCCTTTGCATCCCTGGGCTTTGTCACCTACTCTTGTGCAGCTGTCAATCACCACCTCCCTATCCCTTTCATGCAACCACTTATAACTTAAGATAGACACAAAGTGCTGGAGTCACTCAGCGGGCCAGGCGGCATCGCTGGAGAAAAATGATGGGCGACGTTTTGGGCCGGGACCCTTCTTCAAACAGGGTTATCATTTTGGTTGGGTACTCTTCCAGAGATTGACCCCTCGAGTTACTCCATTACTTTTGTTTAAAAAGTCAATAGTCAATTTGATTCGTCACATACACCCGAAGGTGCAGTGAAATGAATTTGCTAGAAGCTGTACAATTGAAAAGAACACACAATACACTGCTCCCGATGGCCCAATGTTCAAACCCTCTCGTTGGGACGGTCGGACACTCGAAGGTCCCAAAGCCGTCTTGCGGACACTCGAAGCCGTCTCGCGGCTTGGAGGTCTCGAATCGGCACTTTCTTTCCGGAGACCGTGGCTTCAGGATGTTGTAGGCCGCAGGCCAGCGGTCGGAGCTCTTCTCTGGTCATCCCCGGTTAGGGATCCCAGGTCCGGATGGTAAGTCCACGCCGCACCCGCAGCAAGAAGCTCCGCAGACCGCGGCTTCAGGATGTAACAGTCCGCGGGCCGGCGATCGGAGCACTCCCTTCTGGCGATCCCGGCAAAGGTACGCCTGCTCCGAGATGAAAAGTCTACGTTGTGCCCGCTGCTGAAACTCTGAGCCCGACTCCGGGAAAGACCGCACCAAACCATGGTGTTAGGCCGTGAGGGAGGAGACATGGAAAAAGTCGCCTCCCGTGTGGTAGGCGATCAAATGCATTTCGCCCCTTACCCCCCTCACCCCCCCCTACACACAAGACACACCGAGAGACACTGAAAGAAACATTTGGACTCACTAACAAAAACAAATAAAAAGTTGAAATAAGGGACATGCTGCTGGCAGGGCAGCCGTCTCGCAGCGCCCCAATCGACTAATAGTATAGGCTGGTATATATCTTCAGTATATACCAGCATCTGCAGTTCCTTTCGACACCACTGGCTCGAAGGGCTGAATGGCCTACTCCTGCACCTATTGTCTATTATCAATTGCCCTGCTTCACCTGCATGCAAGGTGAATAATCTATAGCAGCCAATCCATTGAAGCCACATGTCCATGGGTTATGGAAGGAATCCCGTGCAGTTACAAGGTGAATTACAGACTCCACCCGAGGTTACAAGTTAATCCAGATCATTGGAACCTTCCTGCAGCTGCTCTCTAAGTTGATCAGACTGACCTCCCCACCATGGAAGGGATCTATAGGAAGCGCTGCATCAAAAAGGCAGCTAACATCATCAAAGACATGCTCTTATTTCACTTCCACAATCAGGAAGAAGGTGCAGCAATCTGAAAACCACCACCAGATTAGATTAGATTAGATTCCTTTATTGCCATTCAGACCTTTTGGCCTGAACAAAATTTTTGTTACCTTGCAGTCATAACATATACCATATAATTTAAAAAAACACATTATAAACACATATGTAACATCCACCACAGTGAGTTCACCAGGCACCCCCTCACTGTGGTGGAAGGCATAAGTCTTAAAGTCTTTGTCTTCTTCCCTCCTTGATCTGCCTCTGCGCTGAGGCGATCCAGGCCTCCGATGTTGTCGTCTACTAGGTCCGCGGCCGAGCTTCCGAAGCCGGGCTGCCACCACCGCCGTCGCTGGAACGCTGGAACCCCGCCACAGCTCTGAATCAGGGCCACCACTGGACCACCGCTGGAACGCCACTAGAGCACCACTGGAACGCCGCAGGAGCACCACAGAACGCCACTGGAGCACCACAGCTCTGAAGCCGGGTCGCCACCGCAGCTGGAACGCTGGAGCTCTGAACGCTGAACGCTCGCTACAGCTCCGTGGCCACCAGCTCCGCCATTAGGCCTCAGCACAGACGGAGACGGAGACAGTGACGGGGGACTCGACAAGAAAAGGTCGCATCCCCCCGAAGGGAGACACTAACACCTTGTTTCTTCCACACCCCCCCACACCCCCCCCCCCCCCCCCCACACACACACACACACACACACACAAGCACAACCTAATAAACCAAACTTTGACACAAGAAGACAAAAATAAACAGAAAAAAAACAGACGGACTGCAGGTGAGCCGCAGCTGCCACGCAGCGCCGCCACTTTCAAGCAGGTTCAAGAATAGCTTCATCCCAAATAAACATCAGGTTTATAAGGTCAGTAGGAACAGGGGTTGAATTAGGCCATTCGGCCCATCAAGTCTACTCCGCATTTCAGTCATGGCTCATCTATCTCTCCCTTCTAACCCCACTCATCTGCCTTCTCCCCATAACCTCTGACACCCGTGGTAATCAACAATCTATCTATCTCTGTCTCAAAAAAGTCCACTGACTTGACCTCCACAGCCTTCTGTGGCAAAAGAATTCCACAGATTCACCACCCTCTGACTCAATAAATTTATTCTCATCCCCTTCCTAAAAGAACGTCCTTTAATTCTGAGGCTATTACCTCTCATCCTAGACTCTCCCACTAGTGAAAACAGCCTCTCCACATCCACTCTATGCAAGCCATTCACAAATCTGTATGTTTCAATTAGATTCTCCCCCCTCATTCTTCTAAACTCCAGCGAGTACAGGCCCAGTGCTCATCACACGGACGCTCATTATAGGCTAACCTACTTGTTCCTGGAATCAATCTTGTAATCCTCCTCTTGACGCTCCCCAGAGCCAGATTCTCAAACACTGCAAAATATTTTGGTGGGTGGCGCGGTGGTAGAGTTGAGGCCTTCCAGCAAGAGTCCCAGGTTCAATACTCACTACCGTTGCTGTCTGTACCAAGTTTGCACGTTCTCCCTGCGACTGTGGGTTTTTTCTGGGTGCTGCGGTTTCGTCCCACATTGCAAAGATGTGCATGTTTGTCCCTAGTGTGTGGATAGAGCTAGTGAATGAGGGTGTTTGCTGGCCACTGTGCACGCCTGTTTCCCGGCTGTATCTTTAAACTAAAACTTAAAATTAACTAATCTATGAACTGTCTATGGTTGAACAAAGAAATTTGGACATTTCTGCACTAGTATTTTTTTTTCTTTTTGAGGTTATTATTTATTGTTTTTTAAATTATTTTATCTATGAGTATTGTGGGTACAGGCCTGTTATGCTGCTGTTGGTAAGAATGACATCTTGACTCTTGTGACATTTGACATGACTATTGACCCACTATGCTATATATTGGTAGTTTGGTTAAAACGCAATAGTTGTGTTCTTAAGAAGCCTCAAGCTATAGGAAAAATGCTTTATATAAACATAATGTCAATGGGGATTAAGGACTTAGGGAGTTTTTGGCATTGAATAACAACGTTTTTTGTCTACTTTTAGGATTTTCGACAAAAGGTAGTTTAATAGCTGCAAGTTTTTTGTGTCTAATTATGGTACACTCTGCCTGAACCCAATTTTAGTGCCTCCTCTCCAAGGTCCAGACTTATCCTTATTCATAAACATCTTAAAATAGAGGCAAATGTGATCACTGCGTGTAAAATACTCTGACTCTGAAACACTAGTTCACCTGCACCTCCCCCAACCTCATCTATTGCATCCGCTGCTCTAGGTGTCAACTGCTCTACATCGGTGAGGCCAAGCGTAGGCTTGGCGATCACTTAGCCCAACACAGAGGTTTCACAGAGGAAGAGGACTTAACTTTTTGATGCCTTTCCTCACAGTTTAAAAATTTGATTCTGTTGTGGGGGGACGTTCATGTTGAATTCTATAATGTGTTATGTCATTTTTCTTATTTTTAATTTTTCTATGGATGTACGGAAACGTTATTATTTATTTTATCTAAAACACTTTGGTTTTGACTCGAGTTGATTTAAACGTGCTATATAAATAAAATTTACTTACTTACCTCCGCTCAGTTCGCATTAATCAACCTGATCTCCCGGTGGCTGAGCAATTCAACTCCCCTTCCCATTCCAAATCCGACCGTTCTGTCCTGAGTCTCCTCCGTGGCCAGAGTGAGTCCCAATGTAAATTGGAGGAGCAGCACCTCATATTTCAATTGGTTAGTTTACACCCCAGCGGTGTGAACATTGGCTTCTCCAATTTTTTTTCCTCACTTTCTTCTTCCTTCCCCTCCCCTCCCCAGCTCTCCCACAGCCCAATGTCGCCGCCTCTTCCATTCTTCTTCCCGCACCCACCCACACATCAGTCTGAAGAAGGGTCTCGAAGCGTCACCTATTCCTTCGCAGCATAGATGCTGCCTCAGCCGCCGAGTTTCTCCAGCATTTTTGTCTACAAATAGGCCCCAACCTCGAGTGATCACAGAGGAAGAGGACTGAACTTACTAGTGCTTTTCCCCTGCTATTTAAATTGAGGTTGAAGGTGTCAAGAAGTTATTGCTCAACATTAATACCACAAAAGCAATTGGACCAGTTCAGATACAAAATCAAGCCCTCAAGATTGCAGCCGAAGAACTGGCTCCAGTTTTTTACAGTTCATTTTTCAACAATCGCTCTAACAAGAGCTCCAATTGGCACCCAGTGTTGAGTGGTACACCCCAGGGCACAGTACCTGGCCCACATCTATTTTTGCTTTACATCAATGACATCCATGAAAAAGTCTCAAGTACGACCAGACTATTGGCTGATGATTGTTTCCTGTACCGTCCAATTAGTCAGCTGATGATGAAGATGCTCTCCAAAAGGATCTCGATACTTTGTTCAACCCTTCCAAATGTGAAACCATGCATGTCACCAGAAAGATGAATCCAGGCATCACATCTTACAACATACTTGGTGTCACCCTTGAAGAATCCAAACAAACCAAGTATCTTGGCATCAAATTGCAGAATGATCTACGTTGGAATGGTCAGACTCATCATGTAACAGTGAAAGCAACAGGTGTCCTAAACTTCCTGAGGCACAACTTCCATCATTGTTCAGCTTCTGTCAAGGAGAAGCTGTATTTCACCCTCGTTAGACCTCATCTGGACTACGCAGTTGCATCTTGGTACCCATACACAGATAAAAACATTTCATCCATCGAACGTGTCCAAATACAGGCCGCTCGATTTGTTACTAACACCTACGAGAGAGAAGCGAGTGTCACCAAACTTCTGAATTCTCTGGGGTGGAACCCTCTCCAAGAGAGACGTGAAGTTCACCGTTTGACCTGTTTTTGCAAACATGTTAAATGGTCAGCTAGACATAGATCACAAGACCTACACCAACCCCAAACTAACTGGGAGCAGATGAGGGCATCCGATCCAATTTGTGGTCCCAGCCTCAAAGACAGATGTGTACAGCAATTTGTTCTTTCCACGGACTATTAAAGCATGGAATAATCTCCACCAAGCCACGGTTGCCCAGCCAGATGCAACTAAATTTAAAGTGGCACTTTCTTCCCAATAACCCTCTCTGGCTAAACCCCTCCCTTCACCACCTCCAGTTTAAATTCCAGTTGGAACATTTTGGAGGACCAAGTAACCAAGAACCAAGAAGATTCTACTCTGGGGGGACATTCATGTTAAATTCTATAATGTGTTGTGTCATTTTTCTTTTTTTTTTAATTTTCTATGGATGTACGGAAACCTAATTATTTCTTCTATGTAAAGCACTTTGGTTTCAACCCGAGTTGATTTAAACGTGCTATATAAATAAAATTTACTTAATTACTACCTTCGATTCCTGCATCTGCATTTCTTTCTGAAACATCAGTCATCTGTCCAGGCCCACTTCCCTGCGCAAGGCTCAGTATGGTCGCTCCTGGAGTTGGACTATCCCCATATGCACTTTACTAAATACAATTTGCCTCATCAAGCCCTTTTGCACCAAGTCCCAGTCAATATTGCTGAAGTTAAAGTAGCCCACGACAATAACCATGAGATCAGATCATGGACCCCAAGAACTGGTTGTTTTAACAAGATCTGGGTCAAAAGGTTGAAATGGTCTTGGTTCAAGATAGTCATCACAATGGGCCAGGCATACCTGTGCCGACAGGCAGAACATTCAGCTTACGAGAGCTGACATTGGTTTGCATTAGAATTGTAGCAAAGAGTTTTCATACCATTATTCCCCATAGAATTAACAAACTCAAATTCTAATATTAATACCCAGAGGCTGCTGGGAGGAGAATAGAGATGGGGGTGGGGGAAGCACCAAGAGTATCAACAAGACATAAAAGGAAGCAAAGTGCCGAAGTATCTCAGCAAGTCATACGGCCTCTCTGGAGAACATGGATAGGTGATGGGTTACACAAAAAGCTGGAGAAACTCAGCGGGTGCAGCAGCATCTAAGGTGCGAAGGAGATAGGTGAAGTTTCGGGTCGAGACCCTTCTTCAGACTGGTCAAGGATCAGGGAAACGAGAGATATAGACGGTGATGTGGAGAGATAAAGAACAATGAATGAAAGATATGCAAAAAAGTATCGATGATAAAGGAAACAGGCCATTGTAAGCTGTTTGTAGTGTGAAAATTAGAAGCTAGTGCAACTTGGGTGGGGGAGAGATAGAGAGGGAAGGAATGCCAGGGCCCGAGGGCTGAGGGAGAGGTGGGAAGGGGAGGAGGCAGCCTGGGTTAACAGAATTGAGAAAATTCAATGTTTAAGCCCAGAGGATGCAGACTCCCCAAGAGGAATATGAGGTGCTGTTCCTCCAACTTGCGGTGTTGCTCACTCTGGCCGTGGAGGAGGCCCAGAACCGAGAGGTCGGATACGGAATGGGAGGGGGAGTTGAAGTGCTGAGCCACCGGGAGGTCGGGTTGGTTATTGGGGACCGAGCGGAGGTGTTCGGTGAAACGATCGCCCAGCCTCTGCTTGGTCTCACCGATGTAGATCAGCTGGCATCTGGAGCAACGGATGCAGTAGATGAGGTTGGAGGAGGTGCAGGTGAACCTCTGTCGGACTTGGAATGACTGCTTGGGTCCCTGAAAGAAGTGGATGGGGGAGGTGAAGGGACAAGTGTAGCATCTCTGGCGGTTGCAAGGGAAAGTGCCCGGGGAAGGGGTGGGGCGGGAGGGAAGGGAAGAATTGACAAGGGAGTTACAGAGGGAGCGGTCTTTGCGGAAGGCAGACAGGGGGGGAGATGGGAAGATGTGGCGAGTGGAGGGGTCACATTGGAGGTGGCGAAACTGGCGGAGGACTATCTGTTGTATGCTCCGGCTGGTTGTGTGAAAGGTGAGGACCAGGGGGACTCTGCCCTTGTTGTGAGTGGGGGACCCACAGTCCTATTTACATCAACGGGTCGATGGTTGAAAGGGTCAAGAGCTTCAAATTCCTGGGCGTGCACATCTGTGAAGATCTTTCTTGGTCCGAGAACACAGATGCAATCATTAAGAAAGCTCATCAGCGCCTCTACTTCCTGAGAAGATTACGGAGAGTTGGTCTGTCAAGGAGGACTCTCTCTAACTTCTACAGGTGTACAGTAGAGAGCTTGCTGACTGGTTGCATCGTGGCTTGGTTCGGCAACTTGAGCGCCCTGGAGAGGAAAAGGCTCCAAAAAGCAGTAAACACTGCCCAGTCCATCATCGGCTCTGACCTTCCTTCCATCGAGGGGATTTATCACAGTCGCTGCCTCAAAAAGGCTGGCAGCATCATCAAGGACCCACACCACCCTAGCCACACACTCTTCTCCCTGCTACCTTCGGGTAGAAGGTACAGGAGCCTGAAGACTGCAACAACCCGGTTTAGGAATAGCTACTTCCCCACAGCCATCAGGCTATTAAACCTGGCTCGGAACTCTGAACATTAATATCCCTCCATCTGTTATTTGCACTTTATTAATTTATTAAGTCATGGGTGTATTTATGTATAGAATTGTAGTCAATGCCTTCTATGTTCCGTTGTGCTATGCAAATAAAGATTTTCATTGTCCTGTCAGGGACACATGACAATAAACTCTTTTGACTTTGACTTGACTTGAATGGGGAGAGAGAGCAGTGTTGCAGGGTATGGAGGAGACCCTGGTGCGAGCCTCATCTATAGTGGGGGCGGGGAATCCCCGTTCTCTGAAGAACGAGGACATTTGTGATGACCTGGTGTGGAACACCTCATCCTGGGAGCAGACGCGGCGTAGATGGAGGAATTGGGAATAGGGGATGGAGTCCTTACAGGAAGCAGGGTGGGAGGAAAAGTAGTCCACGTAGCTGTGGGAGTCAGTTGGTTTGTAGTGGATGTCGGTCAGGAGTGTATCACCTGCAATAGAGATGGTGAGGTGAAGGAATGATAGGGAAATGTCGGAAATTGTCCAAGTGTATTTGAGTGCTGGATGGAAGTTGGTGGTGAAATGGATGAAGTCAGTCAGTTGTGTGTGGGTGCAGGAGGTGACACCAAAGCAGTCGTCAATGTAACGGAGGTAAAGGTCGGTGGTGGGGCCCTGGTATGCCGAGAACAAAGATTGTTCGACGTGCCCGACAAAGAGGCAAGCGTAGCGAGGGCCCATGCGTGTGCCCATAGCTACGCCTTATGTTTGGAGGAAATGGGAGGAGTCAAAAGAGAAGTTATTGAGTGTAAGGACCAACTCCGCTAGGTGGAGGAGGGTGTCAGTGGACGGGTATGGGTTGGTCCTCTGGTCGAGGAAGTACCGGAGGGCTTTGAGACCATCCTGGTGGGTGATGGAGGTGGATAGTGACTGGACGTCCATGGTGAAGATGATAGGATGGGGGCCTGGGGAATGGAATGCGTGGAGCCGACGGAGAGTGTCTGAGGTGTCTTGAACATAGGTGGGGAGGGATTTAACAAAGGGGGATAGGATGGAGTCAAGGTATGTGGAAATGTGTTCGGTGGGGCACGAACAGGCAGAGACAATGGGTCTGCTCGGGCAGTCAGGTTTGTGGATTTTGGGGAGAAGGTAAAATCAGGCCGTGCGGGGCTGGGAAACGATGAGGTTGGAGGCTCGGGGGGGGGGGGTAGGGTGCTGGAGTTGATGAAGTTGGTTATGGTGCTCAAGATGATGGCCTGGTGCTCGTCAGTGGGGTCATGGTCCAGGGGTAAGTAGGAGGAGGTGTCCGAGAGTTGGCGCGTGGCCTCTGCTTTGTAAAGATCTACGCGCCAGACTACCACGGCACCTCCCTTGTCGGCGGGTTTGATAAGCCAGTCTGGGTTGTTACTTTCGGGGTGGTGGGGGGGGGGGGGGGGGTAGAGATTGGAGTGAGACAGGGGAGTGGAGAAGTCGAGGCGGTTGATGTCCCGACGGCAGTTCTGTATAAAGAGTTCTACAGCTGGAGGGCCACGAGTACATGGGAGACAGGAAAAGGGATCATCAGTGGGGGGCGAGGACTTAATCCCGTGGAAGAACGCTGTGAGGCGGAGGCGATGGTAGAAGAGCTCCAAGTCGTGGTGGGCGCGGAACTCATTGAGGTGGGGATGGAGGGGGACAAAGGTAAGACCTCTGCTGAGGACCGACCTTTCGGTGTCGGAGAGGGGGAGGTCTGGGGGGATGGTGAACACGCTGCAAGGATGGGGGTTGTGGCCGGAGGAAGGCAGGTGAGTGGACTGAGGATGGAGCGTTGTGTGGTGGGCGGGTGGAGGGTGGTCAGGGGGTGGGGGGTTATGGGGGCTGTGGTGTGGTTGGGGAAAAGCCAGTGGAATAGCCACTGAGGTCACCGGGGCTGGGGAGACGGGCAGTTGGACCCAGTTCCGTTACAATCAGAGTGGTGGGAGGAGTGAGCAACGTGGAGGTTTCAGGCCCGCTGCAGAGTCCAGTCTGTAGGTGAGGCGAGGATAGGTGATGTTTCAGCTCAGGATTATGACTTCCCATGTGCATCAGTGATGCTGGAACTCACCAAGGTACTTTAGCACATATTCATATGAAATGTCTAAAGAAGGGTCCCAACCCAAAATGACACCGAACCATGTTCTCCAGACATGCTGCCCAACCCACCAGGTTACCAGACCTCTGCATCTCTCACGGATTAGATATGCATACAAAGAGTTCAGATGAGTCCGTAACCAAAATGTCATCTAACCAGGTTCTGCAGAGATGCTGCCCACCCCATTGAATTACTCCAGTATTTTGTGTCTCTATGATTGTCAACCACCATCTACAGTTCCTCGTGTCTAGTAGAAACACCACTACAGGGTTAAACTTCAAGAGGCTACTTATTGGTTAAAAAAAAGCCACCTGAGGCAACATGATATTTAAACAAAGCTATACCAAGTAAAACAATTTAAAATAATTTATTTTATAGAAGGCAACATATACAACAGTAATCCACGAAGATACCAAAAGCCCTGAAGGGATACCCCCACCACCCCAGCCAAAAAATAAAAAAATAAAAATTTGTAAACATTTACAAAAGAATAAGAAACGAGTTCAGGAAAGTCCTCTGGAAACTAGGAGGTCAGTGCCATTAGTTTAAGTTCAATATGTTCTGGTGATGTTTGTTGGCTTTCAATCCACCTCCTCAATGGTGGGTCCTGAGGAAGCGGTGTTCCGGGCCTGATCTCGGCATGACTCTCCCGGGGCCGCTCCTTGGTAAAGTTTGGCAATGACGGGATGGCAGACTTTCTCCAGCTCTTTCTGCTGGTGCTGAAATTCCTCGACCTCCGCCGTCTGATTCTTCTCCAGCCACGATATCGTCTGGTTGCACCGGTCAACCACCGCCCTCTTGTCCTCATCGCTGACCTTACTCGCCACCTTCTCATCGGCCATCGTGCTCTTCACGTTGTAGGCGTAGGACTCCAGGGAGTTCTTGGCTGCAACCTTCTCCCTCTGCATTTCATCCTCATTCTTGTACTTCTCTGCATCTTGCACCATTCGGTCAATTTCCTCCTTGCTCAGCCTGCCCTTGTCGTTGGTGATGGTGATCTTGTTTGTTCTGCCAGTGCTCTTGTCAGCGGCAGAAACATTGAGGATGCCATTGGAGTCGATGTCGAAGGTCACCTCGATCTGGGGCACTCCACGAGGGGCAGGTGGGATGCCGGTCAAGTCAAACTTGCCCAGGAGGTTGTTGTCCTTGGTCATGGCCCTCTCGCCTTCGTACACCTGAATGAGGACACCGGGCTGGTTGTCAGAGTAGGTGCTGAAGATCTGGGTCTGCTTGGTGGGAATGGTGGTGTTCCGCTTGATGAGGGTGGTCATGACACCGCCCGCCGTCTCCAGACCCATGGACAGAGCAGCAACGTCCAGGAGAAGCAGATCCTGGACGTTCTCCGACTTGTCCCCCATCAGAATGGCCGCTTGGACAGCCGCCCCATAGGCCACCGCCTCGTCAGGGTTGATGCTCTTGTTCAGCTCCTTGCCGTTGAAGAAATCTTGCAGCAGCTTCTGGATCTTGGGGATGCGGGTGGAGCCGCCCACCAGGACAATTTCATGGATCTGACACTTGTCCAACTTGGCATCTCTCAGGGCTTTCTCCACCGGCTCCAGGGTGCCTCGGAGCAGGTCAGCGTTCAGTTCCTCAAAACGAGCTCTGGTGATTGAGGTGTAGAAGTCAATGCCCTCAAACAGAGAGTCGATCTCAATACTGGCTTGGGTGCTGGAAGACAGGGTTCTCTTTGCTCTCTCACAGGCTGTCCGCAGCCTCCTCACCGCCCGCTTGTTCGGGCTAATGTCCTTCTTGCATTTCCGCTTGAACTCCTCAATGAAGTGGCTGACCATGCGATTGTCAAAGTCCTCTCCACCCAGGTGGGTATCGCCGGTGGTGGACTTCACTTCAAAGATACCGTCATCGATGGCGAGAATGGACACATCGAAGGTGCCGCCACCCAGATCAAAGATGAGGACATTGCGCTCGCCACCACCCTTCTTGTCCAGGCCGTAGGCAATGGCACCTGCAGTTGGTTCATTGATGACACGCAAGACATTAAGACCAGCGATCACGCCGGCATCTTTGGTTGCCTGCCGCTGGGAGTCATTGAAGTAAGCGGGCACGGTGATAACAGCATTGGTGACACTAGTGCCCAGGTAAGCCTCGGCCACCTCCTTCATCTTGGTCAGCACCATGGAGGAGATCTCCTCCGGGTAGAAGGTTTTATTCTCCCCCTTGTACTCCACCTTCACCTTGGGCTTCCCAGCGTCGCTCACCACCTGGAAGGGCCAGTGCTTCATGTCGGCCTGGACCACAGGGTCGTCGAACCTCCTCCCGATGAGCCTCTTGGCATCGAAGACGGTGTTGGACGGGTTCAATGCCACCTGGTTCTTGGCCGCGTCGCCGATGAGCCTCTCGCTGTCGTTGAAGGCCACGTAGCTGGGGGTGGTGCGGTTGCCCTGGTCGTTGGCGATGATCTCCACCTTGCCATGCTGGAAGACGGCAACACAGGAGTAGGTGGTGCCCAGGTCGATGCCGATGGCTGTTCCCTTGGATCCTGGCATCGCTGTTTCTCCACAAAGTTTGTCTTAATATTCCTGTCTTCAGTCGCAGTTGTTGCTTTTTTCTTTCCCTTCCTCTTTTCACTTCTTCTCTTCCTTCTTTAGCTCCTGCTTTCTTTCCGACAGCTCTTTATTTATTTATTTCTTTATTTATTTATTTCTCTGTCCCGGAGCCGCTGCAAGTTGCTCGTTCAACCAGCCACCGGCTCCTTATATACCATGAGCGCCCCATGTGTGGGCTGCTCTGCCCTCGGCTCGACCAATGGGAGGAGGCGCCGGTGAGTCACCGCCAGAACGTTGGAGAACGTTCTGAAGCAAGTGACCAATCGCAGGGGCGAGGGGGCGTCGCCAGGGCGGGGATTGGCCGGGCCTGCCGGCCAATGAGGTGAAACCCACCGGCCTGGCAGCCAATGACGGGGTCGGACCAGCCCAAGACCCGCCCACTCCTCGATCGACGGCGCTGGCGGCCAATGGGAGAGCGGATCGGTGACCTCATTGGCGAATGGAGGAAGCTGCTGGGAGCGGCGGCTTCAGATTGAGCGAGAAAGTTCTGCAAAGTTCGGGAAAGTGTCAGAAAGTTCTGCAGTGTGGCCAGAAAGTGCTGGAAAGGTGTTGAGTGGATGAGGGTGGTCGTGGGTGGTGGTGTAGGAATGTTACAACATTTTGAGATTTTAAAAATCAAGCCTGTAATTTATACCGTCAGATAAAGCATAAATATAACTTTAATTTGACACCTAATTCACTTTAATATCTTCAGCATTAATAAAGTTATGATCATTTTCACACTCGGAAATTAGCATCTTGTTCCCTATTGTTTTTCCATTAACTTAACACAAAAGCTGTGATGGAGGACAGTCGACTGACATAAAAACCCATAACTTTCGTAAAAAATAGGAGAACTGAATGAAATTTTCAGTTATTATAGATTGACGCATTCTGAAACAAATATGATACCTTACTTGGATGACCTGAAATTAAAGCATATAATTAGTTAGTTACCTAATTGTAGATAATTACAAATTGACCGTTGTGACGGAAATAGTAAAAAACACCCAGACTGCCTTGAAAATTCAAAAATGTGATTTTCTCAAGATCAGAACTGTAATATTATTGTAACGTTAAAACAAATAGTAAATACCCAACAAAAACATTCATATTCATCAGTGTAATCAAATCAATGAAATTCATCTAAATTGAATTACTAGATCTAAACATCTATCCCATTCTTAAAAGGCTAAAAATATTTTTTAACTAGCCAATTTTTTATAATATACAAGTCAAGTCAAGTCACATTTATTTATATAGCACATTTAAAGAACAACTCTCGTTGATCAAAGTGCTTTACATTTGTTATAAGAGTAGTATACACAAGCAGGCTACATACATATATACAAAATAGCCCTCGCTCAGAGGACATCAGGAAAGACTTGGGAGGACAGATACGTTTTTAGACTAGACTTAAAGGAGTTGATGAAGGGGGCAGTTCTAGTGGGGAGGGGGATGCTATTCCACAGTCTAGAAGCTGCGACCGCAAAGTCGCGGTCACCCCTGAGCTTATGCCTAGACTGCGGGACATTCAGCAACACCAAGTCGGCTGATCTGAGGGACCTGGAGGTGGTGTAGTGGGTGAGAAGACCTTTAATGTAGGTGGGTGCAAGCAATTGAGGGCTTTGGAGACAAAGAGGAGGGTCTTGAAATTTATTCGGAACCGCACAGGGAGCCAGTAGAGAGAGGCCAGGATCGGGGTGATGTGGTCCCTTTTTTTGGTGCCCATCAGGAGTCTCGCTGCGGCATTTTGGACCAGTGTTTAGACAAAAACACAAAATATAGATGAGTTACATGTTGTTATGACATGATTGTGCAAAAAAATAATGAACTTGGTTATCCTGTGAGTGGATTTTGATAGATCGGAATGTGGCTGCTGCCATGATAAGCCCCGCAATATAGGCAGGGAAGAAACGGCCGACATCGGGGCCTAAAAAACATATTTTGAATCATCAGATTAAAATGAAACCACACCAAAACGCAAGGTAAGATGTTACATAAACGATATTATTTTTTCTTTTGTCTTGATGCGGACTTCAGACTTCAGTCTGAAGAAGGGTCTCGACCCGAAACGTCGCCTATCTACTTCGCTCCTTAGATGCTGCTGCACCCGCTGAGTTTCTCCAGCCTTTTGTGTACCCTCGATTCTCCAGCATCTGCAGTTCCTTCTTTAACATCAGAGAGCATTGTGCCAACTTCACCAAGAATGGTGACACATTCCAAACTGACACGTTTATGCATGTGCCCTTTGTCAGACATAAAAGTAAGTTTTGAGGAGTTTATTATAGGTAGTCAGTATCAACTATGTTTAGCAAAGGAGTTCAATTGATTGAACAGAAGGGCTGTGGTGGGTAAATAGTACTTGTAGGCGTGCTCAATGGGCACAGCTGCACACGAGCAAATAGTTTAATAGTACTGTGAGGTATATAGGAAAGCAGTGACCTCAATTGACATGTTTCCTTCAAAGTAATGATTACTGCAGCAAGCAAGAAACAGGAAAAACAAGGAACTACAGAGGTTTCCCAAGGTTTCCATTCACTTCTCCCACTGTCGTGTCCCTCTTCCCTCATCTGACACCTTTTAATCCCCTTTGCATCCCTGGGCTTTGTCACCTACTCTTGTGCAGCTGTCAATCACCACCTCCCTATCCCTTTCATGCAACCACTTATAACTTAAGATAGACACAAAGTGCTGGAGTCACTCAGCGGGCCAGGCGGCATCGCTGGAGAAACATGATGGGCGACGTTTTGGGCCGGGACCCTTCTTCAAACAGGGTTATCATTTTGGTTGGGTACTCTTCCAGAGATTGACCCCTCGAGTTACTCCATTACTTTTGTTTAAAAAGTCAATAGTCAATTTGATTCGTCACATACACCCGAAGGTGCAGTGAAATGAATTTGCTAGAAGCTGTACAATTGAAAAGAACACACAATACACTGCTCCCGATGGCCCAATGTTCAAGCCCTCTCGTTGGGACGGTCGGACACTCGAAGGTCCCAAAGCCGTCTTGCGGACACTCGAAGCCGTCTCGCGGCTTGGAGGTCTCGAATCGGCACTTTCTTTCCGGAGACCGTGGCTTCAGGATGTTGTAGGCCGCAGGCCAGCGGTCGGAGCTCTTCTCTGGTCATCCCCGGTTAGGGATCCCAGGTCCGGATGGTAAGTCCACGCCGCACCCGCAGCAAGAAGCTCCGCAGACCGCGGCTTCAGGATGTAACAGTCCGCGGGCCAGCGATCGGAGCACTCCCTTCTGGCGATCCCGGCAAAGGTACGCCTGCTCCGAGATGAAAAGTCTACGTTGTGCCCGCTGCTGAAACTCTGAGCCCGACTCCGGGAAAGACCGCACCAAACCATGGTGTTAGGCCGTGAGGGAGGAGACATGGAAAAAGTCGCCTCCCGTGTGGTAGGCGATCAAATGCATTTCGCCCCTTACCCCCCTCACCCCCCCCCTACACACAAGACACACCGAGAGACACTGAAAGAAACATTTGGACTCACTAACAAAAACAAATAAAAAGTTGAAATAAGGGACATGCTGCTGGCAGGGCAGCCGTCTCGCAGCGCCCCAATCGACTAATAGTATAGGCTGGTATATATCTTCAGTATATACCAGCATCTGCAGTTCCTTTCGACACCACTGGCTCGAAGGGCTGAATGGCCTACTCCTGCACCTATTGTCTATTATCAATTGCCCTGCTTCACCTGCATGCAAGGTGAATAATCTATAGCAGCCAATCCATTGAAGCCACATGTCCATGGGTTATGGAAGGAATCCCGTGCAGTTACAAGGTGAATTACAGACTCCACCCGAGGTTACAAGTTAATCCAGATCATTGGAACCTTCCTGCAGCTGCTCTCTAAGTTGATCAGACTGACCTCCCCACCATGGAAGGGATCTATAGGAAGCGCTGCATCAAAAAGGCAGCTAACATCATCAAAGACATGCTCTCATTTCACTTCCACAATCAGGAAGAAGGTGCAGCAATCTGAAAACCACCACCAGATTAGATTAGATTAGATTCCTTTATTGCCATTCAGACCTTTTGGCCTGAACGAAATTTTTGTTACCTTGCAGTCATAACATATACCATATAATTTAAAAAAACACATTATAAACACATATGTAACATCCACCACAGTGAGTTCACCAGGCACCCCCTCACTGTGGTGGAAGGCATAAGTCTTAAAGTCTTTGTCTTCTTCCCTCCTTGATCTGCCTCTGCGCTGAGGCGATCCAGGCCTCCGATGTTGTCGTCTACTAGGTCCGCGGCCGAGCTTCCGAAGCCGGGCTGCCACCACCGCCGTCACTGGAACGCTGGAACCCCGCCACAGCTCTGAATCAGGGCCACCACTGGAGCACCGCTGGAACGCCACTAGAGCACCACTGGAACGCCGCAGGAGCACCACAGAACGCCACTGGAGCACCGCAGCTCTGAAGCCGGGTCGCCACCGCAGCTGGAACGCTGGAGCTCTGAACGCTGAACGCTCGCTACAGCTCCGTGGCCACCAGCTCCGCCATTAGGCCTCAGCACAGACGGAGACGGAGACAGTGACGGGGGACTCGACAAGAAAAGGTCGCATCCCCCCGAAGGGAGACACTAACACCTTGTTTCTTCCACACCCCCCCACACCCCCCCCCCCCCACACACACACACACACACAAGCACAACCTAATAAACCAAACTTTGACACAAGAAGACAAAAATAAACAGAAAAAAAACAGACGGACTGCAGGTGAGCCGCAGCTGCCACGCAGCGCCGCCACTTTCAAGCAGGTTCAAGAATAGCTTCATCCCAAATAAACATCAGGTTTATAAGGTCAGTAGGAACAGGGGTTGAATTAGGCCATTTGGCCCATCAAGTCTACTCCGCATTTCAGTCATGGCTCATCTATCTCTCCCTTCTAACCCCACTCATCTGCCTTCTCCCCATAACCTCTGACACCCGTGGTAATCAACAATCTATCTATCTCTGTCTCAAAAAAGTCCACTGACTTGACCTCCACAGCCTTCTGTGGCAAAAGAATTCCACAGATTCACCACCCTCTGACTCAATAAATTTATTCTCATCCCCTTCCTAAAAGAACGTCCTTTAATTCTGAGGCTATTACCTCTCATCCTAGACTCTCCCACTAGTGAAAACAGCCTCTCCACATCCACTCTATGCAAGCCATTCACAAATCTGTATGTTTCAATTAGATTCTCCCCCCTCATTCTTCTAAACTCCAGCGAGTACAGGCCCAGTGCTCATCACACGGACGCTCATTATAGGCTAACCTACTTGTTCCTGGAATCAATCTTGTAATCCTCCTCTTGACGCTCTCCAGAGCCAGATTCTCAAACACTGCAAAATATTTTGGTGGGTGGCGCGGTGGTAGAGTTGAGGCCTTCCAGCAAGAGTCCCAGGTTCAATACTCACTACCGTTGCTGTCTGTACCAAGTTTGCACGTTCTCCCTGCGACTGTGGGTTTTTTCTGGGTGCTGCGGTTTCGTCCCACATTGCAAAGATGTGCATGTTTGTCCCTAGTGTGTGGATAGAGCTAGTGAATGAGGGTGTTTGCTGGCCACTGTGCACGCCTGTTTCCCGGCTGTATCTTTAAACTAAAACTTAAAATTAACTAATCTATGAACTGTCTATGGTTGAACAAAGAAATTTGGACATTTCTGCACTAGTATTTTTTTTTCTTTTTGAGGTTATTATTTATTGTTTTTTAAATTATTTTATCTATGAGTATTGTGGGTACAGGCCTGTTATGCTGCTGTTGGTAAGAATGACATCTTGACTCTTGTGACATTTGACATGACTATTGACCCACTATGCTATATATTGGTAGTTTGGTTAAAACGCAATAGTTGTGTTCTTAAGAAGCCTCAAGCTATAGGAAAAATGCTTTATATAAACATAATGTCAATGGGGATTAAGGACTTAGGGAGTTTTTGGCATTGAATAACAACGTTTTTTGTCTACTTTTAGGATTTTCGACAAAAGGTAGTTTAATAGCTGCAAGTTTTTTGTGTCTAATTATGGTACACTCTGCCTGAACCCAATTTTAGTGCCTCCTCCCCAAGGTCCAGACTTATCCTTATTCATAAACATCTTAAAATAGAGGCAAATGTGATCACTGCGTGTAAAATACTCTGACTCTGAAACACTAGTTCACCTGCACCTCCCCCAACCTCATCTATTGCATCCGCTGCTCTAGGTGTCAACTGCTCTACATCGGTGAGGCCAAGCGTAGGCTTGGCGATCACTTAGCCCAACACAGAGGTTTCACAGAGGAAGAGGACTTAACTTTTTGATGCCTTTCCTCACAGTTTAAAAATTTGATTCTGTTGTGGGGGGACGTTCATGTTGAATTCTATAATGTGTTATGTCATTTTTCTTATTTTTAATTTTTCTATGGATGTACGGAAACGTTATTATTTATTTTATCTAAAACACTTTGGTTTTGACTCGAGTTGATTTAAACGTGCTATATAAATAAAATTTACTTACTTACCTCCGCTCAGTTCGCATTAATCAACCTGATCTCCCGGTGGCTGAGCAATTCAACTCCCCTTCCCATTCCAAATCCGACCGTTCTGTCCTGGGTCTCCTCCGTGGCCAGAGTGAGTCCCAATGTAAATTGGAGGAGCAGCACCTCATATTTCAATTGGTTAGTTTACACCCCAGCGGTGTGAACATTGGCTTCTCCAATTTTTTTTCCTCACTTTCTTCTTCCTTCCCCTCCCCTCCCCAGCTCTCCCACAGCCCAATGTCGCCGCCTCTTCCATTCTTCTTCCCGCACCCACCCACACATCAGTCTGAAGAAGGGTCTCGAAGCGTCACCTATTCCTTCGCAGCATAGATGCTGCCTCAGCCGCCGAGTTTCTCCAGCATTTTTGTCTACAAATAGGCCCCAACCTCGAGTGATCACAGAGGAAGAGGACTGAACTTACTAGTGCTTTTCCCCTGCTATTTAAATTGAGGTTGAAGGTGTCAAGAAGTTATTGCTCAACATTAATACCACAAAAGCAATTGGACCAGTTCAGATACAAAATCAAGCCCTCAAGATTGCAGCCGAAGAACTGGCTCCAGTTTTTTACAGTTCATTTTTCAACAATCGCTCTAACAAGAGCTCCAATTGGCACCCAGTGTTGAGTGGTACACCCCAGGGCACAGTACCTGGCCCACATCTATTTTTGCTTTACATCAATGACATCCATGAAAAAGTCTCAAGTACGACCTGACTATTGGCTGATGATTGTTTGCTGTACCGTCCAATTAGTCAGCTGATGATGAAGATGCTCTCCAAAAGGATCTCGATACTTTGGTCGAGTGGTCACAACAATGGGGCATGCAGTTCAACCCTTCCAAATGTGAAACCATGCATGTCACCAGAAAGATGAATCCAGGCATCACATCTTACAACATACTTGGTGTCACCCTTGAAGAATCCAAACAAACCAAGTATCTTGGCATCAAATTGCAGAATGATCTACGTTGGAATGGTCAGACTCATCATGTAACAGTGAAAGCAACAGGTGTCCTAAACTTCCTGAGGCACAACTTCCATCATTGTTCAACTTCTGTCAAGGAGAAGCTGTATTTCACCCTCGTTAGACCTCATCTGGACTACGCAGTTGCATCTTGGTACCCATACACAGATAAAAACATTTCATCCATCGAACGTGTCCAAAGACAGGCCGCTCGATTTGTTACTAACACCTACGAGAGAGAAGCGAGTGTCACCAAACGTCTGAATTCTCTGGGGTGGAACCCTCTCCAAGAGAGACGTGAAGCTCACCGTTTGACCTGTTTTTACAAAATGTTAAATGGTCAGCTAGACATAGATCACAAGACCTACACCAACCCCAAACAATTAGGAGCAGATGAGGGCATCCGATCCAATTTGTGGTCCCAGCCTCAAAGACAGATGTGTACAGCAATTTGTTCTTTCCACGGACTATTAAAGCATGGAATAATCTCCACCAAGCCACGGTTGCCCAGCCAGATGCAACTAAATTTAAAGAGGCACTTTCTTCCCAATAACCCTCTCTGGCTAAACCCCTCCCTTCACCACCTCCAGTTTAAATTCCAGTTGGAACATTTTGGAGGACCAAGTAACCAAGAACCAAGAAGATTCTACTCTGGGGGGACATTCATGTTAAATTCTATAATGTGTTGTGTCATTTTTCTTTTTTTTTTAATTTTCTATGGATGTACGGAAACCTAATTATTTCTTCTATGTAAAGCACTTTGGTTTCAACCCGAGTTGATTTAAACGTGCTATATAAATAAAATTTACTTAATTACTACCTTCGATTCCTGCATCTGCATTTCTTTCTGAAACATCAGTCATCTGTCCAGGCCCACTTCCCTGCGCAAGGCTCAGTATGGTCGCTCCTGGAGTTGGACTATCCCCATATGCACTTTACTAAATACAATTTGCCTCATCAAGCCCTTTTGCACCAAGTCCCAGTCAATATTGCTGAAGTTAAAGTAGCCCACGACAATAACCATGAGATCAGATCATGGACCCCAAGAACTGGTTGTTTTAACAAGATCTGGGTCAAAAGGTTGAAATGGTCTTGGTTCAAGATAGTCATCACAATGGGCCAGGCATACCTGTGCCGACAGGCAAAATATTCAGCTTACGAGAGCTGACATTGGTTTGCATTAGAATTGTAGCAAAGAGTTTTCATACCATTATTCCCCATAGAATTAACAAACTCAAATTCTAATATTAATACCCAGAGGCTGCTGGGAGGAGAATAGAGATGGGGGTGGGGGAAGCACCAAGAGTATCAACAAGACATAAAAGGAAGCAAAGTGCCGAAGTATCTCAGCAAGTCATACGGCCTCTCTGGAGAACATGGATAGGTGATGGGTTACACAAAAAGCTGGAGAAACTCAGCGGGTGCAGCAGCATCTAAGGTGCGAAGGAGATAGGTGAAGTTTCGGGTCGAGACCCTTCTTCAGACTGGTCAAGGTTCAGGGAAACGAGAGATATAGACGGTGATGTGGAGAGATAAAGAACAATGAATGAAAGATATGCAAAAAAGTATCGATGATAAAGGAAACAGGCCATTGTAAGCTGTTTGTAGTGTGAAAATTAGAAGCTAGTGCAACTTGGGTGGGGGAGAGATAGAGAGGGAAGGAATGCCAGGGCCCGAGGGCTGAGGGAGAGGTGGGAAGGGGAGGAGGCAGCCTGGGTTAACAGAATTGAGAAAATTCAATGTTTAAGCCCAGAGGATGCAGACTCCCCAAGAGGAATATGAGGTGCTGTTCCTCCAACTTGCGGTGTTGCTCACTCTGGCCGTGGAGGAGGCCCAGAACCGAGAGGTCGGATACGGAATGGGAGGGGGAGTTGAAGTGCTGAGCCACTGGGAGGTCGGGTTGGTTATTGGGGACCGAGCGGAGGTGTTCGGTGAAACGATCGCCCAGCCTCTGCTTGGTCTCACCGATGTAGATCAGCTGGCATCTGGAGCAACGGATGCAGTAGATGAGGTTGGAGGAGGTGCAGGTGAACCTCTGTCGGACTTGGAATGACTGCTTGGGTCCCTGAAAGAAGTGGATGGGGGAGGTGAAGGGACAAGTGTAGCATCTCTGGCGGTTGCAAGGGAAAGTGCCCGGGGAAGGGGTGGGGCGGGAGGGAAGGGAAGAATTGACAAGGGAGTTACAGAGGGAGCGGTCTTTGCGGAAGGCAGACAGGGGGGGAGATGGGAAGATGTGGCGAGTGGAGGGGTCACATTGGAGGTGGCGAAACTGGCGGAGGACTATCTGTTGTATGCTCCGGCTGGTTGTGTGAAAGGTGAGGACCAGGGGGACTCTGCCCTTGTTATGAGTGGGGGACCCACAGTCCTATTTACATCAACGGGTCGATGGTTGAAAGGGTCAAGAGCTTCAAATTCCTGGGCGTGCACATCTGTGAAGATCTTTCTTGGTCCGAGAACACAGATGCAATTATTAAGAAAGCTCATCAGCGCCTCTACTTCCTGAGAAGATTACGGAGAGTTGGTCTGTCAAGGAGGACTCTCTCTAACTTCTACAGATGTACAGTAGAGAGCTTGCTGACTGGTTGCATCGTGGCTTGGTTCGGCAACTTGAGCGCCCTGGAGAGGAAAAGGCTCCAAAAAGCAGTAAACACTGCCCAGTCCATCATCGGCTCTGACCTTCCTTCCATCGAGGGGATTTATCACAGTCGCTGCATCAAAAAGGCTGGCAGCATCATCAAGGACCCACACCACCCTAGCCACACACTCTTCTCCCTGCTACCTTCGGGTAGAAGGTACAGGAGCCTGAAGACTGCAACAACCCGGTTTAGGAATAGCTACTTCCCCACAGCCATCAGGCTATTAAACCTGGCTCGGAACTCTGAACATTAATATCCCTCCATGTGTTATTTGCACTTTATTAATTTATTAAGTCATGGGTGTATTTATGTATAGAATTGTAGTCAATGCCTTCTATGTTCCGTTGTGCTATGCAAATAAAGATTTTCATTGTCCTGTCAGGGACACATGACAATAAACTCTTTTGACTTTGACTTGACTTGAATGGGGAGAGAGAGCAGTGTTGCAGGGTATGGAGGAGACCCTGGTGCGAGCCTCATCTATAGTGGGGGCGGGGAATCCCCGTTCTCTGAAGAACGAGGACATTTGTGATGACCTGGTGTGGAACACCTCATCCTGGGAGCAGACGCGGCGTAGATGGAGGAATTGGGAATAGGGGATGGAGTCCTTACAGGAAGCAGGGTGGGAGGAAAAGTAGTCCACGTAGCTGTGGGAGTCAGTTGGTTTGTAGTGGATGTCGGTCAGGAGTGTATCACCTGCAATAGAGATGGTGAGGTGAAGGAATGATAGGGAAATGTCGGAAATTGTCCAAGTGTATTTGAGTGCTGGATGGAAGTTGGTGGTGAAATGGATGAAGTCAGTCAGTTGTGTGTGGGTGCAGGAGGTGACACCAAAGCAGTCGTCAATGTAACGGAGGTAAAGGTCGGTGGTGGGGTCCTGGTATGCCGAGAACAAAGATTGTTCGACGTGCCCGACAAAGAGGCAAGCGTAGCTAGGGCCCATGCGTGTGCCCATAGCTACGCCTTATGTTTGGAGGAAATGGGAGGAGTCAAAAGAGAAGTTATTGAGTGTAAGGACCAACTCCGCTAGGTGGAGGAGGGTGTCAGTGGACGGGTATGGGTTGGTCCTCTGGTCGAGGAAGTACCGGAGGGCTTTGAGACCATCCTGGTGGGTGATGGAGGTGGATAGTGACTGGACGTCCATGGTGAAGATGATAGGATGGGGGCCTGGGGAATGGAATGCGTGGAGCCGACGGAGAGTGTCTGAGGTGTCTTGAACATAGGTGGGGAGGGATTTAACAAAGGGGGATAGGATGGAGTCAAGGTATGTGGAAATGTGTTCGGTGGGGCACGAACAGGCAGAGACAATGGGTCTGCTCGGGCAGTCAGGTTTGTGGATTTTGGGGAGAAGGTAAAATCAGGCCGTGCGGGGCTGGGAAACGATGAGGTTGGAGGCTCGGGGGGGGTAGGGTGCTGGAGTTGATGAAATTGGTTATGGTGCTCAAGATGATGGCCTGGTGCTCGTCAGTGGGGTCATGGTCCAGGGGTAAGTAGGAGGAGGTGTCCGAGAGTTGGCGCGTGACCTCTGCTTTGTAAAGATCTACGCGCCAGACTACCACGGCACCTCCCTTGTCGGCGGGTTTGATAAGCCAGTCTGGGTTGTTACTTTCGGGGTGGTGGGGGGGGGGGGGTGTAGAGATTGGAGTGAGACAGGGGAGTGGAGAAGTCGAGGCGGTTGATGTCCCGACGGCAGTTCTGTATAAAGAGTTCTACAGCTGGAGGGCCACGAGTACATGGGAGACAGGAAAAGGGATCATCAGTGGGGGGCGAGGACTTAATCCCGTGGAAGAACGCTGTGAGGCGGAGGCGATGGTAGAAGAGCTCCAAGTCGTGGTGGGCGCGGAACTCATTGAGGTGGGGATGGAGGGGGACAAAGGTAAGACCTCTGCTGAGGACCGACCTTTCGGTGTCGGAGAGGGGGAGGTCTGGGGGGATGGTGAACACGCTGCAAGGATGGGGGTTGTGGCCGGAGGAAGGCAGGTGAGTGGACTGAGGATGGAGCGTTGTGTGGTGGGCGGGTGGAGGGTGGTCAGGGGGTGGGGGGTTATGGGGGCTGTGGTGTGGTTGGGGAAAAGCCAGTGGAATAGCCACTGAGGTCACCGGGGCTGGGGAGACGGGCAGTTGGACCCAGTTCCGTTACAATCAGAGTGGTGGGAGGAGTGAGCAACGTGGAGGTTTCAGGCCCGCTGCAGAGTCCAGTCTGTAGGTGAGGCGAGGATAGGTGATGTTTCAGCTCAGGATTATGACTTCCCATGTGCATCAGTGATGCTGGAACTCACCAAGGTACTTTAGCACATATTCATATGAAATGTCTAAAGAAGGGTCCCAACCCAAAATGACACCGAACCATGTTCTCCAGACATGCTGCCCAACCCACCAGGTTACCAGACCTCTGCATCTCTCACGGATTAGATATGCATACAAAGAGTTCAGATGAGTCCGTAACCAAAATGTCATCTAACCAGGTTCTGCAGAGATGCTGCCCAACCCATTGAATTACTCCAGTATTTTGTGTCTCTATGATTGTCAACCACCATCTACAGTTCCTCGTGTCTAGTAGAAACACCACTACAGGGTTAAACTTCAAGAGGCTACTTATTGGTTAAAAAAAAGCCACCTGAGACAACATGATATTTAAACAAAGCTATACCAAGTAAAACAATTTAAAATAATTTATTTTATAGAAGGCAACATATACAACAGTAATCCACGAAGATACCAAAAGCCCTGAAGGGATACCCCCACCACCCCAGCCAAAAAATAAAAAAATAAAAATTTGTAAACATTTACAAAAGAATAAGAAACGAGTTCAGGAAAGTCCTCTGGAAACTAGGAGGTCAGTGCCATTAGTTTAAGTTCAATATGTTCTGGTGATGTTTGTTGGCTTTCAATCCACCTCCTCAATGGTGGGTCCTGAGGAAGCGGTGTTCCGGGCCTGATCCCGGCATGACTCTCCCGGGGCCGCTCCTTGGTAAAGTTTGGCAATGACGGGATGGCAGACTTTCTCCAGCTCTTTCTGCTGGTGCTGAAATTCCTCGACCTCCGCCGTCTGATTCTTCTCCAGCCACGATATCGTCTGGTTGCACCGGTCAACCACCGCCCTCTTGTCCTCATCGCTGACCTTACTCGCCACCTTCTCATCGGCCATCGTGCTCTTCACGTTGTAGGCGTAGGACTCCAGGGAGTTCTTGGCTGCAACCTTCTCCCTCTGCATTTCATCCTCATTATTGTACTTCTCTGCATCTTGCACCATTCGGTCAATTTCCTCCTTGCTCAGCCTGCCCTTGTCGTTGGTGATGGTGATCTTGTTTGTTCTGCCAGTGCTCTTGTCAGCGGCAGAAACATTGAGGATGCCATTGGAGTCGATGTCGAAGGTCACCTCGATCTGGGGCACTCCACGAGGGGCAGGTGGGATGCCGGTCAAGTCAAACTTGCCCAGGAGGTTGTTGTCCTTGGTCATGGCCCTCTCGCCTTCGTACACCTGAATGAGGACACCGGGCTGGTTGTCAGAGTAGGTGCTGAAGATCTGGGTCTGCTTGGTGGGAATGGTGGTGTTCCGCTTGATGAGGGTGGTCATGACACCGCCCGCCGTCTCCAGACCCATGGACAGAGCAGCAACGTCCAGGAGAAGCAGATCCTGGACGTTCTCCGACTTGTCCCCCATCAGAATGGCCGCTTGGACAGCCGCCCCATAGGCCACCGCCTCGTCAGGGTTGATGCTCTTGTTCAGCTCCTTGCCGTTGAAGAAATCTTGCAGCAGCTTCTGGATCTTGGGGATGCGGGTGGAGCCGCCCACCAGGACAATTTCATGGATCTGACACTTGTCCAACTTGGCATCTCTCAGGGCTTTCTCCACCGGCTCCAGGGTGCCTCGGAGTAGGTCAGCGTTCAGTTCCTCAAAACGAGCTCTGGTGATTGAGGTGTAGAAGTCAATGCCCTCAAACAGAGAGTCGATCTCAATACTGGCTTGGGTGCTGGAAGACAGGGTTCTCTTTGCTCTCTCACAGGCTGTCCGCAGCCTCCTCACCGCCCGCTTGTTCGGGCTAATGTCCTTCTTGCATTTCCGCTTGAACTCCTCAATGAAGTGGCTGACCATGCGATTGTCAAAGTCCTCTCCACCCAGGTGGGTATCGCCGGTGGTGGACTTCACTTCAAAGATACCGTCATCGATGGCGAGAATGGACACATCGAAGGTGCCGCCACCCAGGTCAAAGATGAGGACATTGCGCTCTCCACCGCCCTTCTTGTCCAGGCCGTAGGCAATGGCACCTGCAGTTGGTTCATTGATGACACGTAAGACATTGAGACCAGCGATCACGCCGGCATCTTTGGTTGCCTGCCGCTGGGAGTCATTGAAGTAAGCGGGCACGGTGATAACAGCATTGGTGACACTGTTGCCCAGGTAAGCCTCGGCCACCTCCTTCATCTTGGTCAGCACCATGGAGGAGATCTCCTCCGGGTAGAAGGTTTTATTCTCCCCCTTGTACTCCACCTTCACCTTGGGCTTCCCAGCGTCGCTCACCACCTGGAAGGGCCAGTGCTTCATGTCGGCCTGGACCACGGGGTCGTCGAACCTCCTCCCGATGAGCCTCTTGGCGTCGAAGACGGTGTTGGACGGGTTCAATGCCACCTGGTTCTTGGCCGCGTCGCCGATGAGCCTCTCGCTGTCGTTGAAGGCCACGTAGCTGGGGGTGGTGCGGTTGCCCTGGTCGTTGGCGATGATCTCCACCTTGCCATGCTGGAAGACGGCAACACAGGAGTAGGTGGTGCCCAGGTCGATGCCGATGGCTGTTCCGTTGGATCCTGGCATCGCTGTTTCTCCACAAAGTTTGTCTTAAGATTCCTGTCTTCAGTCGCAGTTGTTGCTTTTTTCTTTTCCTTCCTCTCCTCTTTCCACTTCTTCTCTTCCTTCTTTAGCTTCTGCTTTCTTTCCCACAGCTCTTTATTTATTTATTTATTTATTTATTTATTTATTTATTTTTCTGTCCCGGAGCCGCTGCAAGTTGCTCGTTCAACCAGCCACCGGCTCCTTATATACCATGAGCGCCCCATGTGTGGGCTGCTCTGCCCTCGGCTCGACCAATGGGAGGAGGCGCCGGTGAGTCACTGCCAGAACGTTGGAGAACGTTCTGAAGCAAGTGACCAATCGCAGGGTGAGGGGGCGTCGCCATTGGCGGGCATTGGCCGGGCCTGCTGGCCTATGAGGTGAAACCCACCGGCCCGCCAGCCAATGGCGGGGTTGGACCAGCCCAAGACCAGCCCTATCCTCGATCGACGGCGCTGCCGGCCAATGGGAGAGCGGGTCGGTGATCTCATCGGTGAATGGAGGAAGCTGCTGGGAGCGGCGGCTTCAGATTGAGCGAGAAAGTTCTGCAAAGTTCGGGAAAGTGTCAGAAAGTTCTGCAGTGTGGCCAGAAAGTGCTGGAAAGTTGTTGTGTGGGTGAGGGTGGTCGTGGGTGGTGGTGTAGGAATGTTACAACATTTTGAGATTTTAAAAATCAAGCCTGTAATTTATACCATCAGATAAAGCACAAAAATAACTTAAATTTGATACCCAATTCACTTTAATATCTTCAGCATTAATAAAGTTATGATCATCTTCATACTTGGAAATTAGCATCTTGTTCCCTATTGTTTTTACATTAACTTAACACAAAAGCTGTGATGAAGGACAGTCGACTGACATAAAAACCCATAACTTTCTTAAAATATAAGAGAAGTGAATGAAATTTTCAGTTATTATAGATTGAAGCATTCTGAAACAAATATGATACCTTACTTGGATGACCTGAAATTAAAGCATATAATTAGTTAGTTACCTAATTGTAGATAATTACAAATTGACCGTTGTGACGGAAATAATAAAAAACACAAAAAAAACACCAAAATTCAAAAATGTGATATTCTCAAGATCAGAACTGTAATATTATTCGAACATTAAAACAAATAGTAAATACCCAACAAAAACATTCATATTCATCAGTGTAATCAAATCAATGAAATTCATCTAAATTGAATTACTAGATCTAAACATCTATCCCATTCTTAAAAGGCTAAAAATATTTTTTAAATAGCCAATTTTTAATAATATATAAGTCAAGTCAAGTCACATTTATTTATATAGCACATTCAAAAAACAACTCTCATTGACCAAAGTGCTTTACATTTGTTACAAGAGTAGTATACACAAGCAGGCGACATACATATATACAAAATAGCCCTCGCTCAGAGGACGTCAGGAAAGACCTGGGAGAACAGATACGTTTTTAGACTAGACTTAAAGGAGTCGATGGAGGGGGCAGATCTAGTGGCGAGGGGGATGCTATTCCACAGTGTAGAAGCTGTGATCGCAAAGGCGTGGTCGCCCCCGAACTGATGCCTAGACTGCGGGACATTCAGCAACCCCAAGTCGGCCGATCTGAAGGACCTGGAGGTGGTGTGGTGGGTGAGAAGACTTTTAATGTAGGTGGGTGCAAGCCCATTGAGGGCTTTGCAGACAAAGAGGAGGGTCTTGAAATTGTTTTCGGAACCACACAGGGAGCCAGTGGAGATAGGCCAAGATCGGGGTGATGTGGTCCCTTTTTCGGGTGCCCATCAGGAGTCTCGCTGCTGCATTTTGGACCAGTGTTTAGACAAAAACACAAAATATAGATGAGTTACATGTTGTTATGACATGATTGTGCAAAAAAATAATGAATTTGGTTATCTTGAGATTGGATTTTGGTAGATCGGAATGTGGCCGCTGCCATGATAAGCCCCGTGATAGAGGCAGGGAAGACACGGCCGACATCGGGGCCTAAAAAAGATATTTTGAATTGTCAGATTAAAATGAAACCACACCAAAACGCAAGGTAAGATGTTACATAAATGATATAACTTTTGTTTTGTCCTGATGCAGATGTCCTTGATGTTGATTTTGATCCGTGATGTTGAAGGCGTTAGAAGTCGCGTTTAACTTCAATCCGGTGATGCAATCGTCCTGCAACACTGCGACACTGTTGTCAGTGACCGGAGGACTGGTTACGGGATCTTGGAAGTGTGCAGGGCCGAAGATGTCCTGGTTCGGTTGATCCTAGGCCATCCGCGAGTCACGGCGCCAAGAGGAAGAGGGCTATGCCAGAGCCTGATGCTTGCCCCTTTCCCGGGGTTACGTCCGCGCCCGGGTGGTGTTAGAGAAGCCGGTGTTATTTGTAACAATGATGTTTGTAATTTAATGTCTGAATACTTTGGTGATTCTGTAATATGTTGGTGGGTGTGTCACCACGTTTATTTCGTTTTGTATCATGCTGGAATTTAAATAAATTATTTTTTTGTATCAACAAAAGCGGAACATCTAGGTTCTTCATCTCCAAAGGGCTTCAGAGAGCAGAGTCAGAGAGAATTGTGCCAACTACACCAAGAATGGTGACACATTCCAAACTGACATGTTTATGCATGTGCCCTTTGTCAGTCATAAAAGTATGTTTGAAGGAGTTTATTATAGGTAGTTAGTATCAAAGATGGTTAGCAAAGGAGTTCAAGTGATAGAACAGAACGGCTGCGGTGGGTAAATAGTTCTTGTAGGCATGTTCAATGGGCACAGCTGTACACGAGCAAATAGCTTAATAGTACTGTGAGGTATATAGGAAAGCAGTGACCTCAATTGACATGTTTCCTTCAAAGTAATGATTACTACAGCAAGCAAGAAACAGGAAAAACAAGGAACTACAGAAGGTTTCCCATGGTTTCCATTTACTTCTCCCACTGTCGTGTCCCTCTTCCCTCATCTGACACCTTTTAATCACCGTTGCATCACTGGGCTTTGTCACTTACTCTTGTGCAGCTGTCAATCACCACCTCCCCATCCCTTCCCTGCAACCACTTATCACTTAAGATAGACACAAAGTGCTGGAGTCACTCAGCGGGTCAGGCGGCATCGCTGGAGAAAAATGATGGGTGACGTTTCGGGTCAGGACCCTTCTTCAAACAGGGGTAACATTTTGGTTGGGGACTCTTCCAGAGATTCACCCCTCGAGTTACCCAATTACTTTTGTTTTGAAAGTTAATAGTCAATTTTACTACCCGCAGCAATAAGCTCCCTCAATAACACCTCCCATTTCCTCCAAACACAAGGCGTAGCTATGGGCACACGCATGGGCCCGAACTACGCTTGCCTCTTTGTCAGGTACGTCGGAGAATCCTTGTTCTCAGCGTACCAGGGCCCCACCCCCGACCTCTACCTCCGTTGCATCGACGACTGCTTTGGTGTCACCTCCTGCATCCACACACAACTGACTGACTTCATCCATTTCACCACCATCCATGACTGACTTCATCCATCCGGCATTCAAATACACTTGGATCATTTCCGACACTTCCCTACCATTCCTTGACCTCACTATCTCTATTGCAGGCGATACACTCCAGACCGACATCCACTACAAACCAACTGACTCCCACAGCTACCTGGACTACTCTTCCTCCCATCCTCCTTCCTGTAAGGACTCCATCCCCTATTCCCAATTCCTCCGTCTACGCCGCATCTGCTCCCAGGATGAGGTGTTCCACACCAGGTCATCACAAATGTCCTCATTCTTCAGAGAACGGGGATTCCCCTCCCCCACTATCGATGAGGCTCGCACCAGGGTCTCCTCCATACCCCGCAACACTGCCCTCTCTCCCCATTCCCCCACTCGCAACAAGGGCAGAGTCTCCCTGGTTCTCACCTTTCACCCCACCAACCGGCACATACAACACATAGTTATCCGCCAGTTTCGCCACCTCCAACGTGACCCCTCCACTCGCCACATCTTCCCATCTCCCCCCCCCCCCCGTCTGCCTTCCGCAAAGACCGCTCCCTCCGCAACTCCCTCGTCAATTCTACCTTTTCCTCCCGCTCCACCCCTTCCCCGGGCACTTTCCCTTGCAACCGCAAGAGATGCTACACTTGTCCCTTTACCTCCCCCCTCCACTCCTTTCAGGGACCCAAGCAGTCCTTCCAGGTCCGACAGAGGTTCACCTGCACGTCCTCCAACCTCATCTACTGCATCCGTTGCTCCAGATGCCAGCTGATCTATATCGGTGAGACCAAGCGGAGGCTGGGCGATCGTTTCGCCGAACAACTCCGCTTGGTCCGCAATAACCAATCCGACCTCCCGGTGGCTCAGCACTTCAACTCCCCGTCTCATTCCGTATCTGACCTCTCTGTCCTGGGCCTCCTCCACGGCCAGAGTGAGCAACACCGCAAATTGGAGGAACAGCACCTCATATTCCGCTTGGGGAGTCTGCATCCTCTGGGCTTGAACATTGAATTTTCTCAATTCTGTTAACCCTGGCTGTCTCCTCCCCTCCCCACTTCTCCCCCAGCCCTCGGGCTCCTCCTCCTCCTTTTTCATTTCTTCTCCCCGCCCCCCCCCCCCCCCCCCCCCCCCTCCCACACACACTTCCCATCAGTCTGAAGAAGGGTTTCGGCCCGAAACGTTGCCTATCTCCTTAGATGCTGCTGCACCCGCTGAGTTTCTCCAGCCTTTTGTGTACAGTCAACATGATTCGTCACATACACCCGAAGGTGCAGTGAAATGAATTTGCCAGCAGCGGTACAATTGAAAAGAACACACAATACACTGCTACGGACGGCCCGATGTTCAAGCCCTCTCGTCGGGATGGTCGAACACTCCGCGGCTTGGAGGCCCCGAATCGGCATTTTCTTACCGGAGACTGCGGCTTCAGGATGTTGTAGGCCGCAGGCCAGCGGTCAGAGCTCTTCTCTGGTGATCCCCGGTGAGGGATCCCAGGTCCGGATGGTAAGTCCACGCCGCGCCCGCAGCAAGAAGCTCCGCAGACCGCGGGTTCAGGATGTAACAGTCCGCGGCCAACGATCGGAGCACTCCCTTCTGGCGATCCCGGCAAAGGTTCGCCCGCTCCGAGATGAAAAGTCCACGGGAAAGACCGCACCAAACCATGGTGTTAGGCCATGGAGGAGACATGGAAAAATTCGCCTCCCATGTGGTAGGCAACCGATAGCGGTTCACCCCTTCGGATGTATGTAAACTTTATTATTTCATTTATCTAAAGCACTTTGGTTTAGACTCAAGTTGATTTAAACGTGCTATATAAATAAAATTTACTTACTTACTTACCTCCGCTCAGTTCGCATTAACCAACCTGATCTCCCGGTGGCTGAGCAATTCAACTCCCCCTCCCATTCCAAATCCGACCTTTCTGTCCTGGGCTTCCCCCATGGCCCAGAGTGAGTCCCACCGTAAATTGGAGGAGCAGCACCTCATATTTCACTTGGTTAGTTTACACCCCAGCGGTATGAACATTGACTTCTCCAATTTTTGTCCTCGCTTTCTTCTTCCTTCCCCTCCCCTTCCCAGCTCTCCCACAGCCCACTGTCTCCGCCTCGTCCATTCTTCTTCCCACACCCACCCACACATCAGTGTGAAGAAGGGTCTCGAAGCGTCACCTATTCCTTTGCTGCATAGATGCTGCCTCAGCCGCCGAGTTTCTCCAGCATTTTTGTCTACAAATAGGCCCCGACCTCGGGTGCTCACAGAGGAAGAGGACTGAACTTACTAGTGCTTTTCCCCTGCTATTAAAATTGAGGTTGAAGGTGTCAAGAAGTTATTGCTCAACATTAATACCACAAAAGCAATTGGACCAGATCAGATACAAAATCAAGCCCTCAAGATCGCAGCTGAAGAACTGGATCCAGTTTTACAGTTCATTTTTCAACAATCGCTTGACTCGGGCGATGTACCGCTGGATTGGAGGAAGGCCAACATCACTCCTCTCTTTAAGAAAGCTTCAACCACCAACCCAGCAAATTATCGTCCTGTTTCACTAACAAGTACTTGCTGTAAATTGCTGGAGCATATCATTGATAGTAATCTGATGCGTCACATGACCAAACATAATATTCTTGCCGACAACCAACATGCATTTAGGAGGCATAGATCATGCGAGTCTCAGCTTATCCTGACAACAAATGACCTGGGCAAGCACCTTGACAGTAACGTCATCATGGATTTAGTTGTACTGGACTTTTCTAAAGCATTTGATGTCATCCCACACCAGAGACTGCTTCGGAAGCTTGACTTCTACGGTATTCGTTGCAACCTGAAACAATGGATTTCCAGTTTCCTGACAAAACGTCTTCAGCACATGTGTGTGAACGGAAAGAGCTCCAATTGGCACCCAGTGTTGAGTGGTACACCCCAGAGCACAGTACATGGCCCACAGCTATTTTTGCTTTGCATCAATGACATCCATGAAAAAGTCGCAAGTACGACCAGACGATTGGCTGATGATTGTTTGCTGTACCGTCCAATTAAGTCAGCTGATGATGAAGATGCTCTCCAAAAGGATCTCGATACTATGGTCGAGTGGTCACAACAATGGGGCATGCAGTTCAACCCTTCCAAATGTGAAACCATGCGTGTCACCAGAAAGAGGATTCCAGGCGTCACATCTTACAACATACTTGGTGTCACCCTTGAAGAATCCAAACTAACCAAGTATCTTGGCATCAAATTGCACAATGATCTACGTTGGAATGGTCACACTCATCATGTAACAGTGAAAGCAACAGGTGTCCTAAACTTCTTGAGGCGCAACTTCCATCGTTGTTCAGCTTCTGTCAAGGAGAAGCTGCATTTCACCCTCTCCAAGACAGACGTGAAGCTCACCGTTTGATCTCTTTTTACAAAATGTTAAATGGTCAGCTAGACATAGATCACAAGACCTACACCAACCCCAAACCAATTAGGAGCAGACGAGGGCATCTGATCCAGTTTGTGGTCCCAGCCTCAAAGACAGATGTGTACAGCAATTTGTTCTTTCCACGCACTATTAAAGCATGGAATAATCTCCACCAAGCCACGGTTGCCCAGCCAGATGCAACTAAATTTAAAGTGGCACTTTCTTCCCAATAACCCTCTGTGGCTAAACCCCTCCCTTCACCACCTCCAGTTTAAATTCCACTTGGAACATTTTGGAGGACCAAGTAACCAAGAACCAAGAAGATTCTGCTGTGGGGGGACATTCATGTTAAATTCTATAATGTGTTGTGTCATTTTTCTTTTTTTTTAATTTTCTATGGATGTACGGAAACCTAATTATTTCTTCTATGGAAAGCACTTTGGTTTCAACGCGAGTTGATTTAACGTACTGTATAAATAAAATTTACTTACTTACTACCTTCGATTCCTGCATCTGCATTTCTTTCTGAAACATCAGTCATCTGTCCAGGCCCACTTCCCTGCGCAAGGCTCAGTATGGTCGCTCCTGGAGTTGGACTATCCCCATATGCACTTTACTAAATACAATTTGCCTCATCAAGCCCTTTTGCACCAAGTCCCAGTCAATATTGCTGAAGTTAAAGTAGCCCACGACAATAACCATGAGATCAGATCATGGACCCCAAGAACTGGTTGTTTTAACAAGATCTGGGTCAAAAGGTTGAAATGGTCTTGGTTCAAGATAGTCATCACAATGGGCCAGGCATACCTGTGCCGACAGGCAGAATATTCAGCTTACGAGAGCTGACATTGGTTTGCATTAGAATTGTAGCAAAGAGTTTTCATACCATTATTCCCCATAGAATTAACAAACTCAAATTCTAATGTTAATACCCAGAGGCTGCTGGGAGGAGAATAGAGATGGGGGTGGGGGAAGCACCAAGAGTATCAACAAGACATAAAAGGAAGCAAAGTGCCGAAGTATCTCAGCAAGTCATACGGCCTCTCTGGAGAACATGGATAGGTGATGGGTTACACAAAAAGCTGGAGAAACTCAGCGGGTGCAGCAGCATCTAAGGTGCGAAGGAGATAGGTGAAGTTTCGGGTCGAGACCCTTCTTCAGACTGGTCAAGGATCAGGGAAATGAGAGATATAGACGGTGATGTGGAGAGATAAAGAACAATGAATGAAAGATATGCAAAAAAGTATCGATGATAAAGGAAACAGGCCATTGTAAGCTGTTTGTAGTGTGAAAATTAGAAGCTAGTGCAACTTGGGTGGGGGAGAGATAGAGAGGGAAGGAATGCCAGGGCCCGAGGGCTGAGGGAGAGGTGGGAAGGGGAGGAGGCAGCCTGGGTTAACAGAATTGAGAAAATTCAATGTTTAAGCCCAGAGGATGCAGACTCCCCAAGAGGAATATGAGGTGCTGTTCCTCCAACTTGCGGTGTTGCTCACTCTGGCCGTGGAGGAGGCCCAGAACCGAGAGGTCGGATACGGAATGGGAGGGGGAGTTGAAGTGCTGAGCCACCGGGAGGTCGGGTTGGTTATTGGGGACCGAGCGGAGGTGTTCGGTGAAACGATCGCCCAGCCTCTGCTTGGTCTCACCGATGTAGATCAGCTGGCATCTGGAGCAACGGATGCAGTAGATGAGGTTGGAGGAGGTGCAGGTGAACCTCTGTCAGACTTGGAATGACTGCTTGGGTCCCTGAAAGGAGTGGATGGGGGAGGTGAAGGGACAAGTGTAGCATCTCTGGCGGTTGCAAGGGAAAGTGCCCGGGGAAGGGGTGGAGCGGGAGGGAAGGGAAGAATTGACAAGGGAGTTACAGAGGGAGCGGTCTTTGCGGAAGGCAGACAGGGGGGGAGATGGGAAGATGTGGCGAGTGGAGGGGTCACATTGGAGGTGGCGAAACTGGCGGAGGACTATCTGTTGTATGGCTCCGGCTGGTTGTGTGAAAGGTGAGGACCAGGGGGACTCTGCCCTTGTTGTGAGTGGGGGACCCACAGTCCTGTTTACATCAACGGGTCGATGGTTGAAAGGGTCAAGAGCTTCAAATTCCTGGGCGTGCACATCTGTGAAGATCTTTCTTGGTCCGAGAACACAGATGCAATCATTAAGAAAGCTCATCAGCGCCTCTACTTCCTGAGAAGATTACGGAGAGTTGGTCTGTCAAGGAGGACTCTCTCTAACTTCTACAGGTGTACAGTAGAGAGCTTGCTGACTGGTTGCATCGTGGCTTGGTTCGGCAACTTGAGCGCCCTGGAGAGGAAAAGGCTCCAAAAAGTAGTAAACACTGCCCAGTCCATCATCGGCTCTGACCTTCCTTCCATCGAGGGGATTTATCACAGTCGCTGCCTCAAAAAGGCTGGCAGCATCATCAAGGACCCACACCACCCTAGCCACACACTCTTCTCCCTGCTACCTTCGGGTAGAAGGTACAGGAGCCTGAAGACTGCAACAACCCGGTTTAGGAATAGCTACTTCCCCACAGCCATCAGGCTATTAAACCTGGCCCGGAACTCTGAACATTAATATCCCTCCATCTGTTATTTGCACTTTATTAATTTATTAAGTCATGGGTGTATTTATGTATAGAATTGTAGTCAATGCCTTCTATGTTCTGTTGTGCTATGCAAAGAAAGATTTTCATTGTCCTGTCAGGGACACATGACAATAAACTCTTTTGACTTTGACTTGACTTGAATGGGGAGAGAGAGCAGTGTTGCAGGGTATGGAGGAGACCCTGGTGCGAGCCTCATCTATAGTGGGGGCGGGGAATCCCCGTTCTCTGAAGAACGAGGACATTTGTGATGACCTGGTGTGGAACACCTCATCCTGGGAGCAGACGCCGCGTAGATGGAGGAATTGGGAATAGGGGATGGAGTCCTTACAGGAAGCAGGGTGGGAGGAAAAGTAGTCCACGTAGCTGTGGGAGTCAGTTGGTTTGTAGTGGATGTCAGTCAGGAGTGTATCACCTGCAATAGAGATGGTGAGGTGAAGGAATGGTAGGGAAATGTCGGAAATTGTCCAAGTGTATTTGAGTGCTGGATGGAAGTTGGTGGTGAAATGGATGAAGTCAGTCAGTTGTGTGTGGGTGCAGGAGGTGACACCAAAGCAGTCGTCAATGTAACGGAGGTAAAGGTCGGGGGTGGGGCCCTGGTACGCCGAGAACAAAGATTGTTCGACGTGCCCGACAAAGAGGCAAGCGTAGCGAGGGCCCATGCGTGTGCCCATAGCTACGCCTTATGTTTGGAGGAAATGGGAGGAGTCAAAAGAGAAGTTATTGAGTGTAAGCACCAACTCCGCTATGCGGAGGAGGGTGTCAGTGGACGGGTATGGGTTGGTCCTCTGGTTGAGGAAGTACTGGAGGGCTTTGAGACCATCCTGGTGGGTGATGGAGGTGGATAGTGACTGGACGTCCATGGTGAAGATGATAGGATGGGGGCCTGGGGAATGGAATGCGTGGAGCCGACGGAGAGTGTCTGAGGTGTCTTGAACATAGGTGGGGAGGGATTTAACAAAGGGGGATAGGATGGAGTCAAGGTATGTGGAAATGTGTTCGGTGGGGCACGAACAGGCAGAGACAATGGGTCTGCTGGGGCAGTCAGGTTTGTGGATTTTGGGGAGAAGGTAAAATCAGGCTGTGCGGGGCTGGGAAACGATGAGGTTGGAGGCTCGGGGGGGGGGGGGGGGTAGGGTGCTGGAGTTGATGAAGTTGGTTATGGTGCTCGAGATGGTGGCCTGGTGCTCGTCAGTGGGGTCATGGTCCAGGGGTAAGTAGGAGGAGGTGTCCGAGAGTTGGCGCGTGGCCTCTGCTTTGTAGAGATCTACGCGCCAGACTACCACGGCACCTCCCTTGTCGGCGGGTTTGATAAGCCAGTCTGGGTTGTTACTTTCGGGGTGGGGGGGGGGGTAGAGATTGGAGTGAGACAGGGGAGTGGAGAAGTCGAGGCGGTTGATGTCCCGACGGCAGTTCTGTATAAAGAGTTCTACAGCTGGAGGGCCACGAGTACGTGGGAGACAGGAAAAGGGATCATCAGTGGGGGGCGAGGACTTAATCCCGTGGAAGAACGCTGTGAGGCGGAGGCGATGGTAGAAGAGCTCCAAGTCGTGGTGGGCGCGGAACTCATTGAGGTGGGGATGGAGGGGGACAAAGGTAAGACCTCTGCTGAGGACCGACCTTTCGGTGTCGGAGAGGGGGAGGTCCGGGGGGATGGTGAACACGCTGCAAGGATGGGGGTTGTGGCCGGAGGAAGGCAGGTGAGTGGACTGAGGATGGAGCATTGTGTGGTGGGCGGGTGGAGGGTGGTCAGGGGGTGGGGGGTTATGGGGGCTGTGGTGTGGTTGGGGAAAAGCCAGTGGAATAGCCACTGAGGTCACCGGGGCTGGGGAGACGGGCAGTTGGACCCAGTTCCATTACAATCAGAGTTGTGGGAGGAGTGAGCAACGTGGAGGTTTCAGGCCCGCTGCAGAGTCCAGTCTGTAGGTGAGGATAGGTGATGTTTCAGCTCAGGATTATGACTTCCCATGTGCATCAGTGATGCTGGAACTCACCAAGTTACTTTAGCACATATTCATATGAAATGTCTAAAGAAGGGTCCCAACCCAAAATGACACCGAACCATGTTCTCCAGACATGCTGCCCAACCCACCAGGTTACCAGACCTCTGCATCTCTCACGGATTAGATATGCATACAAAGAGTTCAGATGAGTCCGTAACCAAAATGTCATCTAACCAGGTTCTGCAGAGATGCTGCCCAACCCATTGAATTACTCTAGTATTTTGTGTCTCTATGATTGTCAACCACCATCTACAGTTCCTCGTGTCTAGTTGAAACACCACAACAGGGTTAAACTTCAAGAGGCTACTTATTGGTTAAAAAAAAGCCACCTGAGACAACATGATATTTAAACAAAGCTATACCAAGTAAAACAATTTAAAATAATTTATTTTATAGAAGGCAACATATACAACAGTAATCCACGAAGATACCAAAAGCCCTGAAGGGATACCCCCACCACCCCAGCCAAAAAATAAAAAAATAAAAATTTGTAAACATTTACAAAAGAATAAGAAACGAGTTCAGGAAAGTCCTCTGGAAACTAGGAGGTCAGTGCCATTGGTTTAAGTTCAATATGTTCTGGTGACGTTTGTTGGCTTTCAATCCACCTCCTCAACGGTGGGTCCTGAGGAAGCGGTGTTCCGGGCCCGATCTCGGCATGACTCTCCCGGGGCCGCTCCTTGGTAAAGTTTGGCAATGACGGGATGGCAGACTTTCTCCAGCTCTTTCTGCTGGTGCTGAAATTCCTCGACCTCCGCCGTCTGATTCTTCTCCAGCCACGATATCGTCTGGTTGCACCGGTCAACCACCGCCCTCTTGTCCTCATCGCTGACCTTACTCGCCACCTTCTCATCGGCCATCGTGCTCTTCACGTTGTAGGCGTAGGACTCCAGGGAGTTCTTGGCTGCAACCTTCTCCCTCTGCATTTCATCCTCATTCTTGTACTTCTCTGCATCTTGCACCATTCGGTCAATTTCCTCCTTGCTCAGCCTGCCCTTGTCGTTGGTGATGGTGATCTTGTTTGTTCTGCCAGTGCTCTTGTCAGCGGCAGAAACATTGAGGATGCCATTGGCGTCGATGTCGAAGGTCACCTCGATCTGGGGCACTCCACGAGGGGCAGGTGGGATGCCGGTCAAGTCAAACTTGCCCAGGAGGTTGTTGTCCTTGGTCATGGCCCTCTCGCCTTCGTACACCTGAATGAGGACACCGGGCTGGTTGTCAGAGTAGGTGGTGAAGATCTGTGTCTGCTTGGTGGGAATGGTGGTGTTCCGCTTGATGAGTGTGGTCATGACACCGCCCGCCGTCTCCAGACCCATAGACAGAGCAGCAACGTCCAGGAGAAGCAGATCCTGGACGTTCTCCGACTTGTCCCCCATCAGAATGGCCGCTTGGACAGCCGCCCCATAGGCCACCGCCTCGTCAGGGTTGATGCTCTTGTTCAGCTCCTTGCCGTTGAAGAAATCTTGCAGCAGCTTCTGGATCTTGGGGATGCGGGTGGAGCCGCCCACCAGGACAATTTCATGGATCTGACACTTGTCCAACTTGGCATCTCTCAGGGCTTTCTCCACCGGCTCCAGGGTGCCTCGGAGCAGGTCAGCGTTCAGTTCCTCAAAACGAGCTCTGGTGATTGAGGTGTAGAAGTCAATGCCCTCAAACAGAGAGTCGATCTCAATACTGGCTTGGGTGCTGGAAGACAGGGTTCTCTTTGCTCTCTCACAGGCTGTCCGCAGCCTCCTCACCGCCCGCTTGTTCGGGCTAATGTCCTTCTTGCATTTCCGCTTGAACTCCTCAATGAAGTGGCTGACCATGCGATTGTCAAAGTCCTCTCCACCCAGGTGGGTATCGCCGGTGGTGGACTTCACTTCAAAGATACCGTCATCGATGGCGAGAATGGACACATCGAAGGTGCCGCCACCCAGGTCAAAGATGAGGACATTGCGCTCTCCACCGCCATTCTTGTCCAGGCCGTAGGCAATGGCACCTGCAGTTGGTTCATTGATGACACGTAAGACATTGAGACCAGCGATCACGCCGGCATCTTTGGTTGCCTGCCGCTGGGAGTCATTGAAGTAAGCGGGCACGGTGATAACAGCATTGGTGACACTAGTGCCCAGGTAAGCCTCGGCCACCTCCTTCATCTTGGTCAGCACCATGGAGGAGATCTCCTCCGGGTAGAAGGTTTTATTCTCCCCCTTGTACTCCACCTTCACCTTGGGCTTCCCAGCGTCGTTCACCACCTGGAAGGGCCAGTGCTTCATGTCGGCCTGGACCACGGGGTCGTCGAACCTCCTCCCGATGAGCCTCTTGGCGTCGAAGACGGTGTTGGACGGGTTCAATGCCACCTGGTTCTTGGCCGCGTCGCCGATGAGCCTCTCGCTGTCGTTGAAGGCCACGTAGCTGGGGGTGGTGCGGTTGCCCTGGTCGTTGGCGATGATCTCCACCTTGCCATGCTGGAAGACGGCAACACAGGAGTAGGTGGTGCCCAGGTCGATGCCGATGGCTGTTCCCTTGGATCCTGGCATCTCTGTTTCTCCACAAAGTTTGTCTTAAGATTCCTGTCTTCAGTCGCAGTTGTTGCTTTTTTTCTTTTCCTTCCTCTCCTCTTTCTACTTCTTCTCTTCCTTCTTTAGCTTCTGCTTTTTTTCCGATAGCTCTTTCTTTCTTTATTTATTTCTCTGTCTCGGAGCCGCTGCAAGTTGCTCGAACAACCAGCCACCAGCTCCTTATATACCATGAGCGCCCCATGTGTGGGCTGCTCTGCCCTCGGCTCGACCAATGGGAGGAGGCGCCGGTGAGTCACCGCCAGAACGTTGGAGAACGTTCTGAAACAAGTGACCAATCGCAGGGCGAGGGAGCGTCGCCATTGGCGGGGATTGGCCGGGTCTGCCGGCTAATGAGGTGAAACCCACCGGCCCGCCAGCCAATGGCGGGGTTTGACCAGCCCACGACCGGTCCACTCCTCGATCGACGGCGCTGGCGGCCAATGGGAGAGCGGGTCGGTGATCTCATCGGCCAATGGAGGAAGCTGCTGGGAGCGGCGGCTTCAGATTGAGCGAGAAAGTTCTGCAAAGTTCGGGAAAGTGTCAGAAAGTTCTGCAGTGTGGCCAGAAAGTGCTGGAAAGTTGTTGTGTGGGTGAGGGTGGTTGTGAGTGGTCGTGTAGGAATGTTACAACATTTTGAGATTTTAATAATCAAGCCTGTAATGTTACCGTCAGATAAAGCATAAAAATAACTTTAATTTGATACTCAATTCACTTTAATATCTTCAGTATTAATAAAGTTATGATCATTTTCACACTCGGAAATTAGCATCTTGTTCGCTATTGTTTTTCCATTAACTTAACACAAAAGCTGTGATGGAGGACAGTCGACTGACATAAAAACCCATAACTTTCGTAAAAAATAAGAGAACCGAATGAAATTTTCAGTTATTATAGATTGAAGCATTCTGAAACAAGTATGATACCTTACTTGGATGACCTGAAATTAAAGCATATAATTAGTTAGTTACCTAATTGTAGATAATTACAAATTGACTGTTGTGACGGAAATAATAAAAAACACAAAAAAAACACCAAAATTCAAAAATGTGATATTCTCAAGATCAGAACTGTAATATTATTGTAACGTTAAAACAAATAGTAAATACCCAACAAAAACATTCATATTCATCAGTGTAATCAAATCAATGAAATTCATCTAAATTGAATTACTAGATCTAAACACCTATCCCATTCTTAAAAGGCTAAAAATATTTTTTAAATAGCCAATTCTTTATAATATAAGTCAAGTCTAGTCACATTTATTTATATAGCACATTTAAAAAAACAACTCTCGTTGATCAAAGTGCTTTACATTTGTTATAAGAGTAGTATACACAAGCAGGCTACATACATATATACAAAATAGCCCTCGCTCAGAGGACGTCAGGAAAGACCTGGGAGAACAGATACGTTTTTAGACTAGACTTAAAGGAGTCGATGGTGGGGGCAGTTCTAGTGGGGAGGGGGATGCTATCCCACAGTCAGAAGCTGCGACCGCAAAGGCGTGGTCGTCCCTGAGCTTATGCCTCGACTGCGGGACATTCAGCACCCCCACGTCGGCCGATCTGAGGGCCCTGGAGATGGTGTGGTGGGTGAGAAGACCTTTAATGTAGGTGCGTGCAATCCCATTGAGGGCTTTGTAGACAATGAAGATGGTCTTGAAATTTATTCGGAACCGCACAGGGATCCAGTGGAAAGAGCCCAGGATCGGGGTGATGTGGTCCCTTTTTTGGGTGCCCATCAGGAGTCTTGCTGCGGCATTTTGGACAGTGTTTAGACAAAAACACAAAATATAGATGAGTTACATGTTGTTATGACATGATTGTGCAAAAAAATAATGAACTTGGTTATCTTGTGAGTGGATTTTGATAGATCGGAATGTGGCCGCTGCCATGATAAGCCCCGCAATATAGGCAGGGAAGACACGGCCGACATCGGGGCCTAAAAAACATATTTTGAATCATCAGATTAAAATGAAACCACACCAAAACGCAAGGTAAGATGTTACATAAACAATATTATTTTTCTTTTTTCCTGATGCGGACTTCAGTCTGAAGAAGGGTCTTGACCCGAAACATCGCCTATCTCCTTCGCTCCTTAGATGCTGCTGCACCCGCTGAGATTCTCCAGCCTTTTGTGTACCCTCGATTCTCCTGCATCTGCAGTTCCTTCTTTAACATCAGAGAGCATTGTGCCAACTTCACCAAGAATGGTGACACATTCCAAACTGACACGTTTATGCATGTACCCTTTGTCAGACATAAAAGTAAGTTTCAAGGAGTTTATTATAGGTAGTCAGTATCAACTATGTTTCGCAAAGGAGTTCAAGTGATAGAACAGAAGGTCTGTGGTGGATAAATAGTACTTGTAGGCGTGCTCAATGGGCACAGCTGCACACGAACAAATAGTTTAATAGCACTGTGAGGTATATAGGAAAGCAGTGACCTCAATTGACATGTTTCCTTCAAAGTAATGATTACTACAGCAAGCAAGAAACAGGAAAAACAAGGAACTACAGAAGGTTTCCCAAGGTTTCCATTCACTTCTCCCACTGTCGTGTCCCTCTTCTCTCATCTGACACCTTTTAATCACCGTTGCATCCCTGGGCTTTGTCACTTACTCTTGTGCAGCTGTCAATCACCAACTCCCCATCCCTTCCCTGCAACCATCTATCAGATAGACACAAAGTGCTGGAGTCACTCAGCGGGTCAGGCGGCATCGCTGGAGAAAAATGATGGGTGACGTTTTGGGCCGGGACCCTTCTTAAAACAGGGGTAACATTTTGGTTGGGGACTCTTCAGATATTGACTCCATTACTTTTGTTTCAAAAGTCAACAGTCAATTTTATTCGTCACATACACCCGAAGGTGCAGTGAAATGAATTTGCCAGCAGCGGTACAATTGAAAAGAACACACAATACACTGCTACCGATGGCCCGATGTTCAAGCCCTCTCGTCGGGACGGTCGGACACACTCCGCGGCTTGGAGGTCCCGAATCGGCACTTTCTTTCCGGAGACCGCGGCTTCAGGATGTTGTAGGCCGCAGGCCAGCGGTCGATCCTGGTGATCCCCGGTGAGGGATCCCAGGTCCGGATGGTAAGTCCACGCCGCGCCCACAGCAAGAAGCTCCGCAGACTGCGGCTTCAGGATGTAACAGTCCGCGGGCCAGCGATCGGAGCACTCCCTTCTGGCGACCCCGGCAACCGAAAGCGGTTCGCCCCTTACCCCCCTCACCCCCCCACAAGACACACCGAGAGACACTGAAACAAACATTTGGACTCACTAACAAAAACAAATAAAAAGTCGAAATAAGGGATATGCTGCAGGCAGGGCAGCCGTCTCGCAGTGCCCCCACCGACTAATAGTATAGGCTGGTATATATCTTCAGTATACACCAGCATCTGCAGTTCCTTTCGGCACCACTGGCTCGAAGGGCCGAATGGCCTACTCCTGCACCTATTGTCTATTATCAATTGCCCTGCTTCACCTGCATGCAAGGAGAACAATCTATACCAGCCAGTCCATTGAAGCCACATGCCCATGGGTTATGGAAGGAATCCCACGCAGTTACAAGGTGAATTACAGACTCCACCCAAGGTTACAAGTTAATCCAGATCACTGGAACCTTCCTGCAGCTGCTCTCTAAGTTGATCAGACTGTCAACCCCACCATGGAAGGGATCTAGAGGAAGTGCTGCCTCAAAAAGGCAGCTGATATTATCAAAGACATGCGCTCATTTCACTTCTAGAACCAGGAAGAAGGTGCAGCAATCTGAAAACCACCACCAGCAGGTTCAACAATAGCTTCATCCCAAACATCAGGTTCATAAGGTCAGTAGAAACAGGAGTTAAATTAGGCCATTTGGCCCATCAGGTCTACTCCGCAATTCAGTCATGGCTGATCTATCTCTCCCTTCTTACCCCACTCATCTGCCTTCTCCCCATAACCTCCGACACCCGTGGTAATCAACAATCTATCTATCTCTGTCTCAAATATGTCCACTGACTTGACCTCCACAGCCTTCTGTGGCAAAAGAATTCCACAGATTCACCACCCTCTGACTCAATAAATTCATTCTCATCCCCTTCCTAAAAGAACGTCCTTTAATTCTGAGGCTACGACCCCTAGTCCTAGACTCTCCCACTAGTGAAAACAACCTCTCCACATCCACTCTATGAAAGCCATTCACAAATCTGTATGTTTCCATTAGATCCCCCCTCATTCTTCTAAACCCCAGCGAGTACAGGCCCAGTGCTCATCACACAAACGCTCATCATAGGCTAACCTACTTGTTCCTGGAATGAAGCTTGTAAACCTCCTCAGGACCCTCTCCAGAGCCAGCTTCTCGAACACTGCAAAATATTTAGTGAGTGGCGCGGTGTTAGAGTTGATGCCCTCCAGTAAGAGTCCCAGGTTCAATCCTCACTACCGGTGCTGTCTGTACCAAGTTTGCACGTTCTCCCTGCGACTGTGGGTTTTTTCTGGGTGCTCCGGTTTCCTCCCAAATTGCAAAGATGTGCATGTTTGTCCCTAGTGTGTGGATAGAGCTTGTGAATGAGGGCGTTTGCTGGTCAGCACACACACCTGTTTCCCGGCTGTATCTTTAAACTAAAACTTAAAATTAACTAATCTATGAACTGTCTATGGTTGAACAAAGAAATTTGGACATTTCTACACTAGTATTTTTTTTTCTTTTTGGGATTATTATTTATTTTTTGAATTATGTTATCTATGAGTATTGTGGGTACAGGCCTCTTATGCTGCTGTTGGTAAGAATGACATCTTGACTCTTGTGACATTTGACATGACTATTGATCCACTATGCTATATATATGCAGTTTGGCTAAAACGCAATAGTTGTGTTCTTAAGAATCCTCAAGCTATAGGAAAAATGCTTTATATAAACAATATTGTCAATGGGGATTAAGGACTTAGGGAGTTTTTGGCATTGAATAACAACGTTTTTTGTCTACTTTTAGGATTTTCGACAAAAGGTAGTTTAATAGCTGCAAGTATTTTGTGTCTAAATATGGTGCACTCTGCCTTAACACAATTTTAGTGCCTCCTCCCCAAGGTCCAGACTTATCCTTATTCATAAACATCTTAAAATAGAGGCAATTGTGATCAATGCATCTAAAATACTCTGGCACTGAAACACTAGTTCACCTGCACCTCCTCCAACCTCATCTATTGCATCCGCTGCTCTAGGTGTCAACTGCTCTACATCGGTGAGACCAAGCGTAGGCTTGGCGATCACTTAGCCCAACACAGAGGTTTCACAGAAGAAGAGGACTTAAATTTTTGATGCCTTTTCTCACAGTGGAAAATTTTGATTCTGTTGTGGGGGGACGTTCATGTTGAATTCTATAATGTGTTATGTCATTTTTCTTATTTTTAATTTTTCTATGGATGTACGGAAACTTTATTATTTCATTTATCTAAAGCACTTTGGTTTCGACTCGAGTTGATTTAAACGTGCTATATAAATAAAATTTACTTACTTACCTCCGCTCAGTTCGCTTTAACCAACTTGATCTCCCGGTGGCTGAGTAATTCAACTCCCCCTCCCATTCCAAATCCGACCTTTCTGTCCTGGGCCTCCCCCATGGCCAGAGTGAGTCCCACCATAAATTGGAGGAGCAGCACTTCATATTTCACTTGGTTAGTTTACACCCCAGCGGTATGAACATTGACTTCTCCAATTTTTGTCCTCGCTTTCTTCTTCCTTCCACTCCCCTTTCCAGCTCTCCCACAGCCCACTGTCTCCACCTCTTCTTCCCACACCCACCCACCCATCAGTCTGAAGAAGGGTCTCGAAGCGTCACCTATTCCTTCACTGCATAGATGCATAGCCGCCAAGTTTCTCCAGCATTTTTGTCTACAAATAGGCCCCGACCTCGGGTGCTCACAGAGGAAGAGGACTGAACTTACTAGTGCTTTTCCCCTGCTATTAAAATTGAGGTTGAAGGTGTCAAGAAGTTATTGCTCAACATTAATACCACAAAAGCAATTGGCCTAGATCAGATACAAAATCAAGCCCTCAAGGTCGCAGCCGAAGAACTGGCTCCAGTTTTACACTTCATTTTTCAACAATTGCTTGACTCGGGCGATGTACCGCTGGATTGGAGGAAGGCCAACATCACTCCTCTCTTTAAGAAAGTTTCAATCACCAACCCAGCAAATTATCGTCCTGTTTCACTAACAAGTACTTGCTGTAAATTGCTGGAGCATATCATTGATAGTAATCTGATGCGTCACGTGACCAAACATAATAGTCTTGCCGACAACCAACATGCATTTAGGAGGCATCGATCATGCGAGTCTCAGCTTATCCTGACAACAAATGACCTGGGCAAGCACCTTGACAGTAACGTCATCATGGATTTAGTTGTACTGGACTTTTCTAAAGCATTTTATGTCATCCCACACCAGAGACTGCTTCGGAAGCTTGACTTCTACGGTATTCGTTCCAACACGAAACGATGGATTTCCAGTTTCCTGACAAAACGTGTTGAGTGGTACACCCCAGGGCACAGTACTTGGCCCACATTTATTTTTGCTTTACATCAATGACATCCATGAAAAAGTCGCAAGTACGACCAGACTATTCGCTGATGATTGTTTGCTGTACCGTCCAATTATGTCAGCTAATGATGAAGATGCTCTCCAAAAGGATCTCGATACTATGGTCGAGTGGTCACAACAATGGGCATGCAGTTCAACCCTTCCAAATGTGAAACCATGCGTGTCACCAGAAAGAGGAATCCAGGCGTCACATCTTACCACATACTTGGTGTCACCCTTGAAGAATCCAAACAAACCAAGTACCTTGGCATCAAATTGCAGAATGATCTACATTGGAATGGTCAGACTCATCATGTAACAGTGAAAGCAACAGGTGTCCTAAACTTTCTGAGGCGCAACTTCCACCATTGTTCAGCTACTGTCAAGGAGAAGCTGTATTTCACCCTCGTTAGACCTCATCTGGACTACGCAGTTGCATCTTGGTACCCATACACAGATGAAAACATTTCATCCATCGAACGTGTCCAAATACAGGCCGCTCGATTTGTTACTAACACCTACGAGAGAGAAGCGAGTGTCACCAAACTTCTGAATTCTCTGGGGTGGAACCCTCTCCAAGACAGACGTGAAGCTCACCGTTTGACCTGTTTTTACAAAATGTTAAATGGTCAGCTAGACATAGATCACAAGACCTACACCAACCCCAAACAATTAGGAGCAGATGAGGGCATCCGATCCAATTTGTGGTCCCAGCCTCAAAGACAGATGTGTACAGCAATTTGTTCTTTCCACGGACTATTAAAGCATGGAATAATCTCCACCAAGCCACGGTTGCCCAGCCAGATGCAACTAAATTTAAAGTGGCACTTTCTTCCCAATAACCCTCTCTGGCTAAACCCCTCCCTTCACCACCTCCAATTTAAATTCCAGTTGGAATATTTTGGAGGACCAAGTAACCAAGAACCAAGAAGATTCTGCTGTGGGGGGACATTCATGTTAAATTCTATTATGTGTTGTGTCATTTTTCTTTTTTTTTTTTTAAATGTTATGGATGTGCGGAAACCAAATTATTTTGTTCTATGGAAAGCACTTTGGTTTCAACGCGAGTTGATTTAAACGTACTGTATAAATAAAATTTACTTACTTACTACCTTCGATTTTTCCTGCATCTGCAATTCTTTCTGAAATATCAGTCATCTGTCCAGGCCCACTTCCCTGCGCAAGGCTCAGTATGGTCGCTCCTGGAGTTGGACTATCCCCATATGCACTTTACTAAATACAATTTGCCTCAACAAGCCCTTTTGCACCAAGTCCCAGTCAATATTGCTGAAGTTAAAGTAGCCCACGACAATAACCATGAGATCAGATCATGGACCCCAAGAACTGGTTGTTTTAACAAGATCTGGGTCAAAAGGTTGAAATGGTCTTGATTCAAGATAGTCATCACAATGGGACAGGCATTCCTGTGCCGACAGGCAGAATGTTCAGCTTACGAGAGCTGACATTGGTTTGCATTAGAATTGTAGCAAAGAGTTTTCATACCATTATTCCCCATAGAATTAACAAACTCAAATTCTAATGTTAATACCCAGAGGCTGCTGGGAGGAGAATAGAGATGGGGGTGGGGGAAACGCCAAGAGTAGCAACAAGACATAAAAGGAAGCAAAGTGCCGAAGTATCTCAGCAAGTCATACGGCCTCTCTGGAGAACATGGATAGGTGATGTTTCAGCTCAGGATTATGACCACCCAAGTGCATCAGTGATGCTGCAACTCACTAAGTTACTTTAGCACATATGCATATGAAGTGTCTCAAGAAGGGTCCCAACCCAAAATGACACAGAACCATGTTCTCCAGACATGCTGCCCAACCCACCAGGTTACCAGACCTCTGCATCTCTCACGGATTAGATATGCATACCAAGAGTTCAGATGAGTCCGTAACCAAAATGTCACCTAACCAGGTTCTGCAGAGATGCTGCCCAACCCATTGAATTACTCCAGTATTTTGTGTCTCTATGATTGTCAACCACCATCTACAGTTCCTAGTGTCGAGTAGAAACACCACTACAGGGTTAAACTTCAAGAAGCTGTTTATTGGTAAAAAAGCCACCTGAGAAAACATGATATTTAAACAAAGTAATACCAAGTAAAACAATTTATTTTATAGAAGGCAATATATAGAACAGTAATCCAAGAAGATACCAAAAGCCCTGAAGGGATAACCCCACCACCCCAGCCACAAAATAAATAAAATAAAATTTGTAAACATTTACAAAAGAATAAGAAACGAGTTCAGGAAAGTCCTCAGGAAACTAGGAGGTCAGTGCCATTAGTTTAAGTTCAATATGTTCTGGTGATGTTTGTTGGCTTTCAATCCGCCTCCTCAATGGTGGGTCCTGAGGAAGCGGTGTTCCGGGCCTGATCTCGGCATGACTCTCCCGGGGCCGCTCCTTGGTAAAGTTTGGCAATGACGGGATGGCAGACTTTCTCCAGCTCTTTCTGCTGGTGCTGAAATTCCTCGACCTCCGCCGTCTGATTCTTCTCCAGCCACGATATCGTCTGGTTGCACCGGTCAACCACCGCCCTCTTGTCCTCATCGCTGACCTTACTCGCCACCTTCTCATCGGCCATCGTGCTCTTCGCGTTGTAGGCGTAGGACTCCAGGGAGTTCTTGGCTGCAACCTTCTCCCTCTGCATTTCATCCTCATTCTTGTACTTCTCTGCATCTTGCACCATTCGGTCAATTTCCTCCTTGCTCAGCCTGCCCTTGTCGTTGGTGATGGTGATCTTGTTTGTTGTGCCAGTGCTCTTGTCAGCGGCAGAAACGTAGAGGATGCCATTGGCGTCGATGTCGAAGGTCACCTCGATCTGGGGCACTCCACGAGGGGCAGGTGGGATGCCGGTCAAGTCAAACTTGCCCAGGAGGTTGTTGTCCTTGGTCATGGCCCTCTCACCTTCGTACACCTGAATGAGGACACCGGGTTGGTTGTCAGAGTAGGTGCTGAAGATCTGTGTCTGCTTGGTGGGAATGGTGGTGTTCCGCTTGATGAGTGTGGTCATGACACCACCCGCCGTCTCCAGACCCATGGACAGAGCAGCAACGTCCAGGAGAAGCAGATCCTGGACGTTCTCCGACTTGTCCCCCATCAGAATGGCCGCTTGGACAGCCGCCCCATAGGCCACCGCCTCGTCAGGGTTGATGCTCTTGTTCAGCTCCTTGCCGTTGAAGAAATCTTGCAGCAGCTTCTGGATCTTGGGGATGCGGGTGGAGCCGCCCACCAGGACAATTTCATGGATCTGACACTTGTCCAACTTGGCATCTCTCAGGGCTTTCTCCACCGGCTCCAGGGTGCCTCGGAGTAGGTCAGCGTTCAGTTCCTCAAAACGAGCTCTGGTGATTGAGGTGTAGAAGTCAATGCCCTCAAACAGAGAGTCGATCTCAATACTGGCTTGGGTGCTGGAAGACAGGGTTCTCTTTGCTCTCTCACAGGCTGTCCGCAGCCTCCTCACCGCCCGCTTGTTCGGGCTAATGTCCTTCTTGCATTTCCGCTTGAACTCCTCAATGAAGTGGCTGACCATGCGATTGTCAAAGTCCTCTCCACCCAAGTGGGTATCGCCGGTGGTGGACTTCACTTCAAAGATACCGTCATCGATGGCGAGAATGGACACATCGAAGGTGCCGCCACCCAGGTCAAAGATGAGGACATTGCGCTCTCCACCGCCCTTCTTGTCCAGGCCGTAGGCAATGGCACCTGCAGTTGGTTCATTGATGACACGCAAGACATTGAGACCAGCGATCACGCCGGCATCTTTGGTTGCCTGCCGCTGGGAGTCATTGAAGTAAGCGGGCACGGTGATAACAGCATTGGTGACACTAGTGCCCAGGTAAGCCTCGGCCACCTCCTTCATCTTGGTCAGCACCATGGAGGAGATCTCCTCCGGGTAGAAGGTTTTATTCTCCCCCTTGTACTCCACCTTCACCTTGGGCTTCCCAGCGTCGCTCACCACCTGGAAGGGCCAGTGCTTCATGTCGGCCTGGACCACAGGGTCGTCGAACCTCCTCCCGATGAGCCTCTTGGCGTCGAAGACGGTGTTGGACGGGTTCAATGCCACCTGGTTCTTGGCCGCGTCGCCGATGAGCCTCTCGCTGTCGTTGAAGGCCACGTAGCTGGGGGTGGTGCGGTTGCCCTGGTCGTTGGCGATGATCTCCACCTTGCCATGCTGGAAGACGGCAACACAGGAGTAGGTGGTGCCCAGGTCGATGCCGATGGCTGTTCCCTTGGATCCTGGCATCTCTGTTTCTCCACAAAGTTTGTCTTAAGATTCCTGTCTTCAGTCGCAGTTGTTGCTTTTTTTCTTTTCCTTCCTCTCCTCTTTCCACTTCTTCTCTTCCTTCTTTAGCTTCTGCTTTCTTTCCGACAGCTCTTTCTTTCTTTCTTTATTGCTCTGTCCCGGAGCCGCTGCAAGTTGCTCGAACAACCAGCCACCAGCTCCTTATATACCATGAGCGCCCCATGTGTGGGCTGCTCTGCCCTCGGCTCGACCAATGGGAGGAGGCGCCGGTGAGTCACCGCCAGAACGTCGGAGAACGTTCTGAAGCAAGAGACCAATCTCCGGGGCGAGTGGGCATCGCCATGGTCGGGGATTGGCCGGGCCTGCCGGCCAATGAGGTGATACACACCGGCCCGCCGGCCAATGGCGGGGCTGGACCAGCCCAAGACCCGCCCACTCCTCGATCGACGTCGCTGGCGGCCAATGGGCGAGCGGGTCGGTGATCTCATCGGCGAATGGAGGAAGCTGCTGGGAGCGGCGGCTTCAGATTGAGCGAGAAAGTTCTGCAAAGTTCGGGAAAGTGTCAGAAAGTTCTGCAGTGTGGCCAGAAAGTGCTGGAAAGTTGTTGTGCGGGTGAGGGTGGTCGTGGGTGGTGGTGTAGGAATGTTACAACATTTTGAGATTTTAATAATCAAGCCTGTAATTTATACCGTCAGATAAAGCATAAAAATAAGTTTAATTTGATACCCAATTCACTTTAATATCTTCAGTATTAATAAAGTTATGATCATTTTCACACTCGGAAAGTAGCATCTTGTCCCCTATTGCTTTTCCATTAACTTAACACAAAAGCTGTGATTGTGGACAGTCTGAGGACAGTCGACTGACATAAAAACCCATAACTTTCTTAAAAAATAAGAGAACTGAATGAAATTTTCAGTTATTATAGATTGAAGCATTCTGAAGCAAGTATGATACCTTACTTGGATGATGTGAAATTAAAGCATATAATTAGTTAGTTACCTAATTGTAGATAATTACAAATTGACCGTTGTGACGGAAATAGTAATAAACACCCAGACTGCTTTGAAAATTAAAAAATGTGATATTCTCAAGATCAGAACTGTAATATTATTGTAACGTTAAAACAAATAGTAAATACCCAACAAAAACATTCATATTCATCAGTGTAATCAAATCAATGAAATTCATCTAAATTGAATTACTAGATATAAACATCTATCCCATTCTTAAAAGGCTGAAAATATTTTTAAAATAGCCAATTTTTAATAATATTCTTTAAATAGCCAATTTTTTATAATGTATAAGGCAAGTCAATCAAGTCACATTTATTTATATAGCACATTTAAAAAAGCAACTCTCGTTGATCAAAGTGCTTTACATTTGGTATAAGAGTAGTATACACAAGCAGGGTACACACATATATGCAAAATAACCCTCGCTCGGAGGACGTCAGGAAAGGCTTGGGAGAACAGATACGTTTTTAGACTAGACTTAAAGGGGTCGATGGAGGGGCAGTTCTAATGGGGAGGGGGAGTCTAGGAGCTGCGACCACAAAGGAGCGAATGCCCCTGAGCTTATGCCTCGACTGCGGGACATTCAGCAACCCTAGTTGTAATGTTGGGGGAGTGGTGTTGTGGTGATGGTGAGGGGTGGTGGGGTGGTGGTGATGGTGAAGGGGGGGGGGGGGGTGTGGTGGTGTGGGTGTTTGGTGTGGTGGTGGTAAGGGTGTTGGGGGTGGTGGTGATGGTGAAGGTGGGGGGGGGGGAAGGGTGTGCTGTGGGTGATGGGGGGGGGGGGGGGATGTCGAAGTCTCCCCGAAACACTTGTGGGAAGCAACCAAGTGGAACATCATGGGACCAATAGAGCGTCCCTTGTAGCCAGGGTCCGGTGGGCAAGGAGCATCGCCACTCCACCTAGGGTCCGTAGGGGGAGGAGCGACACTGCTGTCAGTGACTGGAGGACTGGTGATGGGATCTTGGAAGTGTGCAGGGCAGAAGATGTCCTGGTTCGGTTGATCCTAGCCCTGGCCAAGCTGGCCATCCGTGAGTCACAGCACCAAGCGGAAGAGGGCTATGCCAGAGCCTGATGCTTGCCCCTTTCCTGGGGTTACGTCCGCGCCCGGGTGGTGTTAGAGAAGCCGGTGTTATTTGTAACAATGATGTTTGTAAGTTAATGTCTGAATAGTTTGGTAATTCTGTAATATGTTGGTGGGTGTGCCACCACGGTTTTTTCGCTTTGTAACATGCTGGAATTTAAATAACTTTTTTGTTGAATCAAAAAAAGAGGAACATCCAGGTTTTTCATCTCCAAAGGGCTTCAGAGAGAATTGTGCCAACTTCACCAAGAATGGTGACACATTCCAAACTGACACGTTTATGCATGTGCCCTTTGTCAGTCATAAAAGTAAGTTTGAAGGAGTTTATTATAGGTAGTCAGTATCAAATATGGTTAGCAAAGGAGTTCAAGTGATAGAACAGGAGGGCTGTGGTGGGTAAATAGTACTTGTAGGCGTGCTCAATGGGCACAGCTGTACACGAGCAAATAGTTTAATAGCACTGTGAGGTATACAGGAAAGCAGTGACCTCAATTGACATGTTTCCTTCAAAGTAATGATTACTACAGCAAGCAAGAAACAGGAAAAACAAGGAACTACAGAAGGTTTCCCATGGTTTCCATTCACTTCTCCCACTGTCGTGTCCCTCTTCCCTCATCTGACACCTTTTAATCACCGTTGCATCCCTGGGCTTTGTCACTTACTCTTGTGCAGTTGTCAATCACCACCTCCCCATCCCTTCCCTGCAACCACCTATCACTTAAGATAGACACAAAGTGCTGGAGTCACTCAGCGGGTCAGGCAGCACCGCTGGAGAAAAATGATAGGCGGCGTTTTGGGTCGGGACCCTTCTTCACACAGGGGTAACATTTTGGTTGGGTACTCTTCCAGAGATTGACCCCTCGAGTTACTACATTACTTTTGTTTCGAAAGTCAATAGTCAATTTTACTACCCGCAGCAAGAAGCTCCCTGAATAACTTCTCTTTTGACTCCTCCCATTTCCTCCAAACACAAGGCGTAGCAATGGGCACACGCATGGGCCCGAACAACGTTTGCTTCTTTGTCGGGTACGTCGAAGAATCCTTGTTCTCGCCGTACCAGGGCCCCATCCCCGACCTCTACCTCTGTTGCATCGATGACTGCTTTGGTGTCAGCTCCTACACCCACACACAACTGACTGACTTCATGCATTTCACCACCAACTTCCATCCGGCACTCAAATACACTTGGATCATTTCCGACACTTCCATACCATTCCTTGACCTCACCATCTCTATTGCAGATGATACACTCCTGACCGACATCCACTACAAACCAACTGACTCCCACAACTACTTGAACTACTCTTCCTCCCACCCTGCTTCCTGTAAGGACTCCATCCCCTATTCCCAATTCCTCCGTCTATGCCGCATCTGCTCCCAGGATGAGTTGTTCCACACCAGGTCATCACAAATGTCCTCATTCTTCAGAGAACGTGTATTCCCCTCCCCCACTATAGATGAGGCTTGCACCAGGGTCTCCTCCATACCCCGCAATACTGCCCTTTCTCCCCATTGCCCCACTCACAACAAGTCCCCCGGGTTCTCACCTTTCACCCCCAGCCGGCAGATACAACCCATAGTCCTCCGCCAGTTTCGCCACCTCCAACGTGACCCCACCACTTGCCACATCTTCCCATCTCCCCCACTGTCTGCCTTCTGCAAAAGACCGCTCCCTCCGCAACTCCCATGTCAATTCTACCCTTCCCTCCCGCTCCACCCCTTCCCCGGGCACTTTCCCTTGCAACCGGAAGAGATGCTACACTTGTCCCTTTACATCCCCCCTCCAATCCTTTCAGGGACCCAAGCAGTCCTTCCAGGTTCATCTGCACCTTCTCCAACCTCATCTACTGCATCTGCTGCTCTAGATGTCATCTGATCTATATCGGTGAGACCAAGTGGAGGCTTGGCGATCATTTCGTCGAACACCTCCGCTCGGTCCGCAATAACCAACCCGACCTCATGGTGGCTCAGCACTTCAACTCCCCCTCTCATTCCGTATCCGACCTCTCTGTCCTGGGCCTCCTCCACGGCCAGAGTGAGCAACACCGCAAATTGGAGGAACAGCACCTCATATTCCGCTTGGGGAGTCTGCATCCTCTGGGCTTGAACATTGAATTTTCTCTAATCTGTTAACACTTGCTGTCTCCTCCCTTTCCCACTTCTCCCCTAGCCCTCGGGCTCCTCCTCCTCCTTTTTCATTTCTTCTCCCCGCCTGAAGAAGGGTTTCGGCCCAAAACGTTGTCTATCTTCTTCACTCCTTAGATGCTGCTGCACCAGCTGAGTTTCTCCAGCCTTTTGTGTACAGTCAATTTTATTCGTCACATACACCCGAAGGTGCAGTGAAATGAATTTGCCAGCAGCGGTACAATTGAAAAGAACACAAAATACACTGCAACGGACGGCCCGATGTTCAAGCCCTCTCATCAGGACGGTTGAACACACTCCGTGGCTTGGAGGTCCCGAATCGGCACTTTCTTACCGGAGACCGCGGCTTCAGGATATCGTAGGCCAGCGGTCAGAGCTCTTCTCTGGTGATCCCCTGTGAGGGATCCCAGGTCCGGATGGTAAGTCCACACCGCACCCGCAGCAAGAAGCTCCGCAGACCGCGGCTTCAGGATGTGATAGTCCGCGGGCCAGCGATCGATACTATGGTCACAACAATGGGGCATGCAGTTCAACCCTTCCAAATGTGAAACCATGCGTGTCACCAGAAAGAGGAATCCAGGCGTCACATCTTACCACATACTTGGTGTCACCCTTGAAGAATCCAAACAAACCAAGTACCTTGGCATCAAATTGGTGAATGATCTACGTTGAAATGGTCAGACTCATCATGTAACAGTGAAAGCAACAGGTATCCTAAACTTCCTGAGGCGCAACTTCCATCATTGTTCAGCTTCTGTCAAGGAGAAGCTGTATTTCACCCTCGTTAGACCTCATCTGGACTATGCAGTTGCAGCTTGGTACCCATACACAGATAAAAACATTTCATCCATCGAACGTGTCCAAAGACAGGCCGCTCGATTTGTTACTAACACCTACCAGAGAGAGAAGCGAGTGTCACCAAACTTCTGAATTCTCTGGGGTGGAACCCTCTCCAAGACAGACGTGAAGCTAACCATTTAACCTGTTTTTACAAAAAGTTAAATGGTCAGCTAGACACAGATCACAAGACCTCCACCAACCCCAAACCAATTCGGAGCAGGCGAGGGCATCCGATCCAATTTGTGGTCCCAGCCTCAAAGACAGATGTGTGCAGCAATTCATTCTTTCCACGCACTATTAAAGCATGGAATAATCTCCACCAAGCCACGGTTGGTGGAGATTGCATCTGCAATTCTTTCTGAAACATCAGTCATCTGTCCAGGCCCACTTCCCTGCGCAAGGCTCAGTATGGTTGCTCCTGGAGTTGGACTATCCCCATATGCACTTTACAAAATACAATTTGCCTCATCAAGCCCTTTTGCACCAAGTCCCAGTCTATATTGCTGAAGTTAAAGTAGCCCACGACAATAACCATGAGATCAGATCATGGACCCCAAGAACTGGTTGTTTTAACAAGATCTGGGTCAAAAGGTTGAAATGGTCTTGGTTCAAGATAGTCACCACAATGGGCCAGGCATACCTGTGCCGACAGGCAGAATGTTCAGCTTAGGAGAGCTGACATTGGTTTGCATTAGAATTGTAGCAAAGAGTTTTCATACCATTATTCCCCATAGAATTAACAAACTCAAATTCTAATGTTAATACCCAGAGGCTGCTGGGAGGAGAATAGAGATGGGGGTGGGGGAAGCGCCAAGGGTAGCAAAAAGGCATAAAAGGAAGCAAAGTGCCGAAGTATCTCAGCAAGTCATACGGCCTCTCTGGAGAACATGGATAGGCGAAGTTTTAGCTCAGGATTATGACTACCCATGTACATCAGTGATGCTGGAACTCACTAAGTTACTTTAGCACATATGCATATGAAGTGTCTAAAGAAGGGTCCCAACCCAAAATGACACCGAACCATGTTCTCCAGACATGATGCCCAACCCACTAGGTTACCAAACCTCTGCATCTCTCACGGATTAGATATGCATACAATGTGTTCAGATGAGTCCGTAACCAAAATGTCACCTAACCAGGTTCTGCAGAGATGCTGCCCAACCCATTGAATTACTCCAGTATTTTCTGTCTCTATGATTGTCAACCACCATCTACAGTTCCTTGTGTCTAGTAGAAACACCACCACAGGGTTAAACTTCAAGAGGCTGTTTATTGGTAAAAAAAGCCACCTGAGAAAACATGATATTTAAACAAAGCTATACCAAGTAAAACAATTTATTTTATAGAAGGCAACATATACACAGTAATCCACGAAGATACCAAAAGCTCCGAAGGGATACCCCCACCACCCCAGCCAAAAACAACTGTAAACATTTACAAAAGAATAAGAAACGAGTTCAGGAAAGTCCTCAGGAAACTAGGAGGTCAGTGCCATTAGTTCAAGTTCAATATGTTCTGGTGATGTTTGTTGGCTTTCAATCCACCTCCTCAATGGTGGGTCCTGAGGAAGCGGTGTTCCGGGCCTGATCTCGGCATGACTCTCCCGGGGCCGCTCCTTGGTAAAGTTTGGCAATGATGGGATGGCAGACTTTCTCCAGCTCTTTCTGCTGGTGCTGAAATTCCTCGACCTCCGCCGTCTGATTCTTCTCCAGCCACGATATCGCCTGGTTGCACCGGTCAACCACCGCCCTCTTGTCCTCATCGCTGACCTTACTCGCCACCTTCTCATCGGCCATCGTGCTCTTCACGTTGTAGGCGTAGGACTCCAGGGAGTTCTTGGCTGCAACCTTCTCCCTCTGCATTTCATCCTCATTCTTGTACTTCTCTGCATCTTGCACCATTCGGTCAATTTCCTCCTTGCTCAGCCTGCCCTTGTCGTTGGTGATGGTGATCTTGTTTGTTCTGCCAGTGCTCTTGTCAGCGGCAGAAACGTTGAGGATGCCATTGGCGTCGATGTCGAAGGTCACCTCGATCTGAGGCACTCCACGAGGGGCAGGTGGGATGCCGGTTAAGTCAAACTTGCCCAGGAGGTTGTTGTCCTTGGTCATGGCCCTCTCGCCTTCGTACACCTGAATGAGGACACCGGGCTGGTTGTCAGAGTAGGTGGTGAAGATCTGGGTCTGCTTGGTGGGAATGGTGGTGTTCCGCTTGATGAGTGTGGTCATGACACCGCCCGCCGTCTCCAGACCCATGGACAGAGCAGCAACGTCCAGGAGAAGCAGATCCTGGACGTTCTCCGACTTGTCCCCCATCAGAATGGCCGCTTGGACAGCCGCCCCATAGGCCACCGCCTCGTCAGGGTTGATGGTCTTGTTTAGCTCCTTGCCGTTGAAGAAATCTTGCAGCAGCTTCTGGATCTTGGGGATGCGGGTGGAGCCGCCCACCAGGACAATTTCATGGATCTGACACTTGTCCAACTTGGCATCTCTCAGGGCTTTCTCCACCGGCTCCAGGGTGCCTCGGAGCAGGTCAGCGTTCAGTTCCTCAAAACGAGCTCTGGTGATTGAGGTGTAGAAGTCAATGCCCTCAAACAGAGAGTCGATCTCAATACTGGCTTGGGTACTGGAAGACAGGGTTCTCTTTGCTCTCTCACAGGCTGTCCGCAGCCTCCTCACCGCCCGCTTGTTCGGGCTAATGTCCTTCTTGCATTTCCGCTTGAACTCCTCAATGAAGTGGCTGACCATGCGATTGTCAAAGTCCTCTCCACCCAGGTGGGTATCGCCGGTGGTGGACTTCACTTCAAAGATACCGTCATCGATGGCGAGAATGGACACATCGAAGGTGCCGCCACCCAGGTCAAAGATGAGGACATTGCGCTCTCCACCGCCCTTCTTGTCCAGGCCGTAGGCAATGGCACCTGCAGTTGGTTCATTGATGACACGCAAGACATTGAGACCAGCGATCACGCCGGCATCTTTGGTTGCCTGCCGCTGGGAGTCATTGAAGTAAGCGGGCACGGTGATAACAGCATTGGTGACACTGGTGCCCAGGTAAGCCTCGGCCACCTCCTTCATCTTGGTCAGCACCATGGAGGAGATCTCCTCCGGGTAGAAGGTTTTATTCTCCCCCTTGTACTCCACCTTCACCTTGGGCTTCCCAGCGTCGCTCACCACCTGGAAGGGCCAGTGCTTCATGTCGGCCTGGACCACGGGGTCGTCGAACCTCCTTCCGATGAGCCTCTTGGCGTCGAAGACGGTGTTGGACGGGTTCAATGCCACCTGGTTCTTGGCCGCGTCGCCGATGAGCCGCTCGCTGTCGTTGAAGGCCACGTAGCTGGGGGTGGTGCGGTTGCCCTGGTCGTTGGCGATGATCTCCACCTTGCCATGCTGGAAGACGGCAACACAGGAGTAGGTGGTGCCCAGGTCGATGCCGATGGCTGTTCCCTTGGATCCTGGCATCTCTGTTTCTCCACAAAGTTTGTCTTAAGATTCCTGTCTTCAGTCGCAGTTGTTGCTTTTTTCTTTTCCTTCCTCTCCTCGTTCCACTTCTTCTCTTCCTTCTTTAGCTTCTGCTTTCTTTCCGACAGCTCTTTCTTTCTTTATTTATTCCTCTGTCCCGGAGCCGCTGCAAGTTGCTCGCACAACCAGCTCCTTATATACCATGAGCGCCCCATGTGTGGGCTGCTCTGCCCTCGGCTCGACCAATGGGAGGAGGCGCCGGTGAGTCACCGCCAGAACGTTGGAGAACGTTCTGAAGCAAATGACCAATCGTAGGGGCGAGGGGGCGTCGCCATGGGCGGGGATTGGCCGGGCCTGCCGGCCAATGAGGTGATACACACCGGCCCACCAGCCAATGGCGGGGTGGGACCAGCCCAAGACCCACCCACTCCTCGATCGACGGCGCTGGCGGCCAATGGGTGAGCGGGTCGGTGATTTCATCGGCGAATGGAGGAAGCTGCTGGGAGCGGCGGCTTTAGATTGAGCGAGAAAGTTCTGCAAAGTTCGCGAAAGTGTCAGAAAGTTCTGCAGTGTGGCCAGAAAGTGCTGGAAAGTTGTTGTGTGGGTGAGGGTGGTCGTGGGTGGTGGTGTAGGAATGTTACAACATTTTGAGATTTTAAAAATCAAGCCTGTAATTTATACCATCAGATAAAGCATCAAAATAACTTTAATTTGACACCCAATTCACTTTAATATCTTCAGTATTAATAAAGTTATGGTCATTTTTATACTCGGAAATTAGCATCTTGTTCCCTATTGCTTTTCGATTAACTTAACACAAAAGCTGTGATCGAGGACGGTCGATTGACACAAAAGCCCATAACTTTCTAAAGAAATAAGCGAACTGAATGAAATTTTCATTTCTTATAGATTGAAGCATTCTGAAACAAATATGAAGCGTGGCCAGAAAGTGCTGGAAAGTTGTTGTGTGGGGTTGGAGGGGTGGGGGAGGTCGTGAGTGGGGGTGGTGGGTATGGTGGGGAGAGGGGGGCTGGTGGGGGTGAGGGAGGTGGTGGGTGGTGGTCGTGGTGGGTGTGTGGAGTGCTGGTGGAGGTGTGGGTGGTGGTGATGGTGTGGGTGTGTGGGGGCGGGGTGTGGGTGGTGGTGATGGTGGGGGTAGGTTGGGGTGGGTGGTGGATGGTGTTGGGAGTGTTGGGCGTGGTTGGGGCTGGTGGTGGTGGTTGGGGGTGTGGGTACGGGTTGGTGGGGGTTGTTGGGTGGGGGGGGGGGTGTGGTTGGCGGTGGGGGGTGGGAGGGGGGTGGAGGAACGGGGAGCCCTCTCCCTTGCCCAGCCTCAACCTCGCATGATGTGGTCTTTTCCTGAGGTGACCGTGGTAGGGGTGTGTGGGGTTGGTGGTGGGGGGGGGGGGTGGGGGGAGGTGGGGGGCTGGTGGAGGGAGGGGTGGGGGTGGGGGTTGGGGAGTTGTGGGGGGTGGTGGGGTTAAGGATAGGGTTGGTGGTGGGGGGGACCAGTAGGGTGTCCCTAGTAGCCAGGGTCCGGAGGGCAAGGACTTTGTAGCCAGGGTCCGGAGTGGCACTGACAGCAGTGACAGCCATTCCACCTAGGGGTCCATACGGGGAGAAATGGCACTGCTGTCAGTGACCGGAGGACTGGTGACGGGATCTAGGAAGTGGGTAGGAACGAAGATATCCTGGTTGGGTTGATCCTGGGCCTGGCCAGGCTGGCCATCTGCGAGTCACGGCGCCAAACGGAGGAGGGCTTTGCCCGAGCCTGATGCTTGCCCCTTTCCCGGGGTTACTTCCGCGCCCGGGTGGTGTTAGACAGGGTGGTGTTATTTATAACATAGTTGTTTGTAATTTAATGTCTGAATAGTTTGGTGATTCTGTAATATGATGTGGGTGTGTCACCACAGGTTTTTTTTGTTTTTCGTTTTGCATCATGTTGCAATTTAAATATTTGTTTTGATACAAAAAAAGGAAACATCTAGGTCCTTCATCTCCAAAGGGGTTGTGAGAGCAGTCAGAGAGAATTGTGCCAACTTCACCAAGAATTTAACACATTCCAGACTGACACATTTTAAGCATGTGACCTTTGTCAGCCATAAAACTAAGTTTTAAGGAGTTTATTATAGGTAGTCAGTTCCAAATATGTTTAGCAAATGAGTTCAAGTGATAGAAGAGAAGGGCTGTGGTGGGTAAATAGTACTTGAAGCATGCTCAATAGGCGCAGCTGTACATGTGCAATTAGTTTAATAGTACTGTGAGGTATATAGGAAAGCAGTGTACTCAATTGACATGTTCCCTTCAAAGTAATGATTACTACAGCAAGCAAGAAACAGGAAAAACAAGGAACTGCAGAAGGTTTTCCATGGAAGAACACAAAGTTCTGGAGTAACTCAGCGGGTCAGGAAGAATCCCCAGAAAACATGGACAGGCGACGTTTCGGGTTGGGGCCCTTCTTCAGTGTGATTGCAGGGGTGGGGAAGAAAGAAAGCTAGAAGAGCTAGAAGCAAAATGGATGTTTTTTTCTTATGAAAAATTTCTTTGAATTTCCTGTTCTTTTTACTAATTGGCTAATTCATAGATGAAGTTTATTTTCTGGTTGTAAAGCACATTGTGTTTTCGAGATTATACTTTACAATATTTCCATCGTATTTGTACCAGAAATAAATAAATGAGAAATGAATTTGCGCTGGCATAATGGGTATATGCTAGTAGAATCATACGATATGGAAACAGGCCCTTTGGACTAATATGCCCACACCAGCCAGCATGTCCCATCTACACTAGTGCCACCTGCTTGCGCTTGGCCCGTATCCCTCTATGCCTGTCCTATCCATGTACCTGGCCAAATGTTCCTAACATGTTTCAATTTCAGATTTGCACTAGTCCCAGCCTCAACTACCTCCTTCCGCAGCTCGTTCCATGCACCCACTACTCTTGGTGTGAAAAAGTTACCACTCGGGTTCCTATTAAATCTTTCCCTCCTCACCGTAAACCTATGTCCACTGGTCCTCGATTCTCTGACTCTGGGCAAGAGACCACTGCGGTCAAAGAACAAATTTGAAAGGTTTATTCCAAAGTTAGCAAAACCACCAATATACACTTTAATAAAATAGTTGAGTGGTGTTCATGTTTCAGTAGAAAAACATTTCAAAATAAATTTCTTAGTAAGATGGACAGTCAAGGTGAGATGGAAATATAATATACTGAACACCATGCACCTTTGCTGTATCTATTTTTTGAAGCCATCGTCATTTATGAAGATCAATGTGGTTCAGGAGAGCAAATGAAATTCCACGCTACTTGTGCACTTTCGGGTGAAAGATGTCCCTAAGTGTAAACCTAAAGGTAGCTGAAGATAGTCATAAACAACAGTGCGCGTTACCAGATGGTCAGTTATACGTTTGCACTATATACATTCACACACACAATCTCTTAATCCACCTCCTCGATGGTTGGCCCTGAGGAAGCGTCACTCCCAACGTGGGAACCAGATGCATGTCCAGGGGGCGCACCTCGGTACAGTTTGGCAACGATGGGATGACAGATTTTCTCCAGCTCTTTCTGCTTGTGCTCAAACTCCCCCTTCTCCGCAGACTGGTTCTTCTCCAGCCATGATATTGTCTGGTCGCACAGGTCAACCGCCTTCTTCTTGTCGTCCGCGCTGATCTTAGTCCTCAAATTCTCATCCTCCATCGTGCTCTTCATGTTGTAGGCGTAGGACTCCAGGGAGTTCTTGGCTGCAACCCTCTGCTTCTGCATTTCGTCCTCGTTCTGGTACTTCTCCGCGTCGTGCACCATTCTGTCGATCTCCGCCTTGCTCAGCCTGCCCTTGTCGTTGGTGATGGTGATCTTGTTTCTTCTGCCAGTGCTCCTGTCGACAGCAGAAACGTCGAGGATACCATTGGCGTCGATGTCGAAGGTCACCTCGACCTGGGGCACTCCACGAGGGGCAGGTGGGATGCCGGTCAAGTCAAACTTGCCCAGGAGGTTGTTGTCCTTGGTCATGCCCCTCTCGCCTTCGTACACCTGAATGAGGACACTGGACTGGTTGTGGGAGTAGGTGCTGAAGATCTGTGTCTGCTTGGTGGGAATGGTGGTGTTCCGCTTGATGATGGTGGTCATGACACCGCCCGCCGTCTCCAGACCCATGGACAGAGCAGCAACGTCCAGGAGAAGCAGATCCTGGACGTTCTCCGACTCGTCCCCCATCAGAATGGCCGCTTGGACAGCCGCCCCATAGGCCACCGCCTCGTCAGGGTTGATGCTCTTGTTCAGCTCCTTGCCGTTGAAGAAATCTTGCAGCAGCTTCTGGATCTTGGGGATGCGGGTGGAGCCGCCCACCAGGACAATTTCATGGATCTGTGATTTTTGCAACTTGGCATCTCTCAGTGCATTCTCCACTGGATCCAGCGTGCCTCGGAGCAGATTGGAGTTCAGTTCCTCAAAACGAGCCCTGGTGATGGAGGTGTAGAAGTCAATGCCCTCAAACAGAGAGTCGATCTCCACGTTGGCCTGGGTGCTGGAAGACAGGGTTCTCTTTGCTGCCTCGCAGGCTGTCCGCAGCCTCCTCACCGCCCGCTTGTTCTGGCTAATGTCCTTCTTGTTTTTGCGTTTGAACTCCTCAATGAAATGGTTGACCAGGCGATTGTCAAAGTCCTCTCCACCGAGGTGGGTATCGCCGGCGGTTGACTTCACTTCAAAGACACCGTCATCGATGGCGAGAATGGACACATCGAAGGTGCCGCCACCCAGGTCAAAGATGAGAACATTGCGCTCTTCTCTGCCCTTCGCGTCCAGGCCGTAGGCAATGGCAGCTGCAGTTGGTTCGTTGATGATGCGCAGGACATTGAGACCAGCGATCGCGCCGGCATCTTTGGTTGCCTGCCGCTGGGAGTCATTGAAGTAAGCGGGCACGGTGACAACAGCATTGGTGACATTAGTGCCCAGGTAAGCCTCGGCCACCTCCTTCATCTTGGACAGCACCATGGAGGAGATCTCCTCCGGGTAGAAGGTTTTATTCTCCCCCTTGTACTCCACCCTCACCTTGGGCTTCCCAGCGTCGCTCACCACCTGGAAGGGCCAGTGCTTCATGTCGGCCTGGACCACGGGGTCGTCGAACCTCCTCCCGATGAGCCTCTTGGCGTCGAACACGGTGTTCTCCGTGTTCATGGCCACCTGGTTCTTGGCAGCTTCGCCGATGAGCCTCTCGCTGTCGTTGAAGGCCACGTAGCTGGGGGTGGTGCGGTTGCCCTGGTCGTTGGCGATGATCTCCACCTTGCCATGCTGGAAGACGGCAACACAGGAGTAGGTGGTGCCCAGGTCGATGCCGATGGCTGTTCCCTTGGATCCTGGCATCTCCGTCTCTCAATTGCATTCACTCGGTAGCATCGGTGGCAAGCTAGGCTGCAAAGCCAACCCTTGGCCGGACGCCCCTTTGCCTCTCTTGACCCAAGTGCGGCCGCTCACCTTTACCTGTGGGCCAGGGCGGTGACGTAGGTGATTGTGATGTCCCAGGCCGCCGACCAATGGGCGCGCTAGGGGGACGGCGATTGGCGGAAAGTGTCGAGGCGGTCGGCCAATGGGCGGGCGGTCGGGGAGACGCCGGGGCGGGGTTGATGGCGAGAGAGGATTTCGTTCGGCGAGGGGCTGAAATGGGAAGTGTGCCTGGCCTCTAAGGGGTAGGGAAGGACGAAGAGAGAGTGTGGGTGGGGGGCGAGGGGGTGAGGACGAAGAGATAGAAACATCGAAACATAGAAAATAGGTGCAGGAGGAGGTGATTCGGCCCTTCGAGCCAGAACCGACATTCGTTGAGATCATGGCCGATCGTCCCCAATTAATAAAAAAACAAATAAACAATCTAATTTAAAATCTAATTCTAATAACCCGTGCCTGCCTTCTCCCCATATCCCTTTATTCCACTAGCCGCTAGAGCTCTATCTAACTATCTCTTAAATCCATCCAGTGACTTGGCCTCCACTGCCCTCTGTGGCAGAGAATTCCACACATTCACAACTCTCTGCGTGAAAACGTTTTTTCTCACCTCAGCCTTAAATGGCCTCCCCTTTATTCTAACTGCGGCCCCTATTTCTGGACTCGCCCAACATTGGGAACATTTTTCCTGCATCTAGCTTTTCCAGTCCTTTTATAATTTTATATATTTCTATAAGTCCCCCCCCCCCCCCCCCCCACCCTCGTCTTTCTAAACTCCAGTGAATACAAGCCGAGTCTTTTCAATCTTTCCTCATATGACAGACAGTCCCGCCATCCCAGGGATCAATCTCGTGAACCTAAACTGCACTGCCTCAATCACAAGGATGTCCTACCTCAAATTAGGAGACCAAAACTGTACACAATACTCCAGATGTGGTCTCACCAGAGCCCTATACAACTGCAGAAGAACCTTTTTACTCCTGTACTGAAATCCTCTTGTTATGAAGGCCAACATTCCATTAGATGGGTGGAGGAGGAGAAGAGAGGAGGGAGGGACGGAAGGAAGGGAAAGAGAATGGAGAGAAGGGGAAGAGAGACTGGGGTGGGGGAGTGGGTAAGGACGAAGAGATGGGTGGAGGAGGCGAAGAGAGGACGGAGGGGAGGAAGGAAGGGAAAGAGAGTGGAGAGGAAGAGAGAGGGGGAGAGAGGAAGAAAGAGGGGGTGAAGGGTGGGGAGGGAGAGTGGCGGGGAAGGAAAGAGAGGTGTGGATGGGGGGTGGAAAGGGGTGTGTGGGATGGGTGTGGTAGAAAGGCGGGGGAGGGGTAGAAAGGGGAGTGGGCAGGGGGTGTAGAAAGGGGAGTCTGGGGGGGGGGGGGGTAGAAAGGGGTGGTGACCATGATCAGCAGGACTACAACAAGGAACTGCTGACGCTGCTATAAAAACACGAAGACATAAAATGCTGGAGTTAATATAGACAAAAATGCTGGAGAAACTCAGCGGGCGAGGCAGCATCTATGGAGCGAAGGAACAGGTGACCTTTCGGGTCGAGACCCTTCTTCAGACTCGACCCGAAACGTCACCTATTTCCTTCGCTGCATAGATGTTGCCTCGCCCGCTGAGTTTCTCCAGCATTTTTGTCTCCCTTCGATTTGTCCAGCATCTGCAGTTCCTTCTTAAACAAGTGCTGGAGTAAGCTCAGTTGGTCAGGCGGAATCTTTGGAGAGCACGGATGGCGGATTCGGCTGGAACTCGAACCTAGCGGGTTGAGCTAGACTACAGAAAAATACCCGTTTTTAGTCAAAAGCATGTCCTACCTCCTCTTGCGACCATCTTCCTCCTGAAATAAATAAAGCACAAATCTCAATAGACTGAGATGGATCTTCATGATTCCAACGGCGGGTATTTCACCAAATTGCTGCAAATAACCCCCTCTGATAATTCCCATTTCCCTACTCTTTGTCGCTGTCACACAGACCGAAAGTGGATATTGTCGTAGAGACACCGAACACAATAGACAATAGACAATAGGTACAGGACCTTTCGGCCCTTCGAGCCAGCACCGCCATTCAATGTGATCATGGCTGATCATCCCCAATCAGTGCCCCGTTCCTGCCTTCTCCCTATATCCGCGGACTCCGCTATCTTTAAGAGCCTGTCCAGCTCTTCGGCCTATTGCACTTGAGTGATTGTTTCTTATGTTTAGTATTACCTGATCTGTTTGGATATGACGCAAAGCAAAGCTTTCCACTCTCCTTCGGTACCTCAAAACCTAAACCGAAACTCTATCGGCGCCTGTGTGGCGAATCTTTTGTTTAAATTGTATGCAACAAAGAATTTCACTGTTTCCAGGTACACGTGACAATAAAGCATAATCATCATAATTCACAATAATCTATTTATTTATTGTATTTATTTGAATTACGTACCTTGGTGCTTCAAGTATGTAAATTAAATAAACCCAAAATCGTTTCATAATTCACAATAATCTATTAGAAATATTGTGTTTATTCGAATTACGTGCCTTGATGCTTCATGTATGTATCCACAACAACGAATAAACTGAGCTATGAACTGCAAAATACTAGATTATTATTTGTTCACGAGGAACTGCAGATGCTGGAAAATCGAAGGTAGACAAAAGTGCTGGAGAAACTCAGCGGGTGCGGCAGCATCTGTGGAGCGAAGGAAATAGGCGACGTTTCGGGCCGAAACCCTTCTTCAGACTGAATAATACCATATTATTATTTGTTATTTGCACTATATTTGTTATTTTTCTTCCCCCCCCCCCCCCCCCCCCGCCGTTATGTACTATGTTTACATATTCTGTTGTGCTGCAACAAGTAAGAATGTCATTGTCCATAGGACAATAAAACACCTTTGACTTGAAATAAACCCCAAACTGTTTGGTCTTTAGAGCTCGGTTTTAAAATCTATTTGTCAATGTTCCTGTGTGTAAATTGCCCCCTCTGCGTTTCTGTTGCCATTAGAGGCTGCAGTTTAATTATTCGTTAAAGCGCTTTGGGGCATTTTCCGCCCTCTGGTCTTTGGACACCGTCATACTGAACGCTTGCAGCCAAATAACATTGATTGCCTGGAACGGCAGTGGGCGCTCTCGGTACTGCAGGGGGTTCAGCAAATCCATGCGGCGGGAAACATTTTGAATGAAAATGGCTGCGAAAGACCAGGTCGGGAGTTGGACCGAGGAGGTAGTTTGTCCCATCTGCCAGGATTTCTTCACCGATCCAGTGGCGTTGGAGTGCGGGCACAACTTCTGCCGCACCTGTATCACACAGAGTTGGGACAGCGCGGGGAGAAACTCCTGCCCGGAATGCAGAGAGGAGTCTGCAGACCTCAGCCTCAGGGTGAATAGGGCTTTGTTTAGACTGGCTGAGAAAGCTCGAGCACTGAGCCTGAACCTCAAAACGAAGAAAATTAAACTTCATTGCGAGGAACATTAGGAAGAACTGAAGCTGTTTTGTAACACTGACAAGAAATTGATCTGTTTGAATTGTGCAACTGTGCAGGAACACAAGTCTCACAGCTTAATGCTGATAGAAGAAGCAATTGAATTCTACAAGGTAAAACCAAATCACTTTTGATCACATCATTTATTCTATATTGTCTGACATTTTTATTCTCTGATCTGAAACCCAACCCCAGTGTGAGATATTAAAAAAATCATAAACGCTGTTTGAGACAAAGTCAGCAAAGAAGCTTTATTAAGATAATATTCTGCAGAATAGGTGCCTCTCCTTTGTTGTCCCCTAGAGGCACAGCAAAGTCAGGAAAGTAAAGTCCCTTTATACACACAATTCTGCTGGCTTAACCTCCCCTTCTGGCTCTTCCCAATCAGAGCACTGAGGTGCACAGTCCATAGGTACGTCCCCCAGTACCTCCCACATCATACATCACATGTTCATGGTAATGAACAGTTTCTTGACCAGGGCCTTGTAAGTAATATTCATTTATTTCATTAAGCATGTTCAGTTGCAATTGACCTGGCCTAGTTTCTTGTATTTTAATTGAAAAGCTAGTATCTCAGATTCAGACTCAGATTCAATTTTAATTGTCATTGTCAGTGTACAGTACAGAGACAACGAAATGCATTTGTTTGCATCTGGTGTTTTATGGCCGCATCCCCCATCTCTGTCTGCCACTATACCCTGCTATCAAAGCAGGCACGTGCCGTCAGGGTAGGCAAGGTAGGCACTGCCTACCCTGACTAAAATTATAACATAGTAATAACTAAATATAAATAATAAAGGCAATAATATAATAATAAATAAAGAGATCGATCTCTTAGGTAGGCATAATTCTCCGTGCCTTTCATCCGCAGCGCTTGTAACACGGGAAGGTCTGTGCAGCCCACGTGCCGTCAGCGCTGCCCGAAGCTGTCAGTTTCAAGCGGGGCTGAAAGCAGCAGAAATTCTGCCTTTGCTGTACTGCGCATGCGCATCAGTCTACTGCTTCTTGGCGGGGTTTTCAAATATGGATTGTCAATATTTTAAGTGTATGTTAGGTAACAAAGAGAGAAGAATGGAGCTCGTGTACCAATAATGTGGTAAGTACATTTTGTGTTTATGTTTTTAAATACTGTATTTCCCAGGGTGTTGGGGTGTGGGGGAGAGCTCCTTTCACAGTGTTTGGCGAGTCTGGCCCAGGGTAAAGTTGCAGGAAGGGCACTAATGTTATGAATGAGGGGTTGTTAAAGAAGGAACTGCAGATGCTGGAGAATCGAGGGTTACACAAAAAGCTGGAGAAACTCAGCGGGTGCAGCAGCATCTAAGGAGCGAAGGAGATAGGCGATGTTTCGGGTCGAGACCCTTCTTCAGTCTGAAGAAGGGTCTCGACCCGAAACGTCGCCTATCTCCTTCGCTCCTTAGATGCTGCTGCACCCGCTGAGTTTCTCCAGCTTTTTGTGTAACCTTATGAATGAGGGGATTGGGATAATGCCACTTGCGACGCTCCTTGCACGGAGGCGTGCAATGACAAGGCATTGAGGCGGGGGGGGGGAGAGAGAGAAGTAGCTCGGGTGGCTGAGCGGCCGCCAGGCCAGACAGCGGAACCAGCTGCCACCTTAGCACCTTCTGCCAGTCCCCGCTCACCTCTGGCTTTTCCGTCTAAAAACCTCTCTCCTGCCGTTCGCTGGCCTCACTCATGTCCTTAAATTCCGACAGCGCGATTGAGGTTACTCGGCTGTGCGAATTTAAGGATTTGCAGGAAGCCGCTGACATGAGCGAAGTCGGCGAATGGCAGGTAACAGGTGTTCCGACGGAGAGCACTGCCAAAAGTGAGCGGGCCGGCAGAAGGCGCTGAAGTGATGCCCAGTTCTGCTGTCGGGTCCCCGTGGCCGCTCGTAGCTCCCCGAGCTGCTTCTACCCCCAGCTACAGTGCCTGGCTTCGCGCCCGGAGAGCTGCGGTAGCGGTGAGGGAGTGAGTTACTGGCAGTATCCCCGACACCCTCCTTCTCAACACTCGTGCCCTCCCCACAACTTTACCCTGGCACAGACTCTCCACACGCTGTGAAAGGAACTGTTCCCCCAATTGCTCTAGGACTAGCAAGCCTAGGAAGGGCAAATTGAAATGTCACTGTTTTTAATTAATTAATTAATTAATTTATCGGCGATAACAATCTGCGCATGCGCGGTTTAATTTTTTTTAAAGCGGACTGAGTGCCTACCCTGAATAATTACTCACGGCACGTGCCTGTATCAAAGGTGCTCAAGGACGATGCTGGTTACCTCATTCATAACGATGTCAGACTCCTTGTCCGGACCTTCACAACAGTGGGGGTTTAATCACTCTATTTCTCACAATCCTCCCTTTTTCTTTTATTGATTAAACCCCAATTTTAAGCTCCCCTGGTTCCAATTGAAGTAACATTCTCCTGATCTCAAGAGCCTGTTGACATACTGCATTACAGCATGGTACGGCAGCTGCACCATGGCAGACAGGGAGAGGCTTCAGAGGGTAGTCAGGGCAGCACAGAAGATCATCGGCTGCCCTCTCCCCTCTCTGATGGACATTTACACCTCCTGCTGCCTCAGCAGGGCGAAGAACATTATCAAGGACAGCTCCCATCCTGCATTTGGCCTGTTCAACCTGCTACCCTCAGGGAGGCGCTATAGGTGCATCAGCACAAGGACAAATAGAATCAAGAACAGTTTCTTTCCAAAATCCATCATCTCCCTGAACTCACACATGCACTGACTTCACAGCCTAACCCCCGGACATTCATCTATCCACCTACTGTAATTTGTACTGTAACTAATTTCCAATATGTGCAATAACCCATACTGGATATAGGAATCCTATTTATCCATTCTATTTATCCATTGTCTTTTTTATAGATATGTATATAGCACTGCAGAAACTGTACACCTTATCCCCCCCCCCCCCCCCCCTTTTTGTTTTTGTTTTGCACTGAGTAGGAGCAGCTTTTAATCTCATTGTACATGTGTATAGTGAGAATAAAAGGCATTCTGATTCTCCTCTTCCTGTGGATCCTGGACCTTCCCCGGTTGCATTATCATTATTTTCTGTGCTACCCCTTTTTCTCCCATAGCTATTACTACAGCCTGCATCTGACTTACACTCCTCGTAATAAGTTCCCTAAAACAAGGGATACAACAGGGGATAAAGATCAACCCAGCCAATGCACATAGAAACACGAGTCCCACCGTTCTCCACCATGTTCCTCCGAGGATGGAATCCCACTATCGGGTACCCATAATTGAATTCCACTTTTGTATTGGAACATGTGCCAATTTCCGGATTCCTTCTGATATGTCCATTACTGCCTTCCGTTGTCATCGATACTTAGGCAGCAATTCGAGAGGTTGAATGTTCCGCATACCCCTCCTCCTTCATCCAGAAGGTAATCTAGGGCCAACCGGTCCTGGTATATCGCTGCTCTCATCTGTGTCTGTTGCTTCGCCAGCATCTCTAGTGCTGCTGTAGTTTGGTTGGTAATTACTTCCAGTACTACCTGGAGTCTTATGATCCGGTTTAACATGTATACCGGGGTTCGGTAGCCCCAGGATCCGTCCTGTGCCCAAGTGGCTGTCCATAGTATGAGATGATTCTTGCGGGTGGCCATTCATCATCTTCCCATTCTCCGATGTCCATTTTCCTCTTCTTCCGATACAGGTCGTCAAATACGGGTGTTCCTAGAGACTGCCCCTCTTCGGTGGTTAACAGCAAAAATCCCGGTTGTACCAGTCCAATGAGGCAAGTCCCGCTCCAATTGTCTGGCAACACCGAATATGCCTTGTGTCCACATATCCATAACAGTCCTTCAGGGGCCGGTCCACTAGAGGTAACGTTGTTCCATATGTCTCGCAACACTGGAATTCCTTGATAAGAGTTGTTCCCGGTGCAGTTCCATAGTCCAGTTGATTCCATTCCGTCAGTCTCCAACCAGATAGTGCAGTTCCCTCCATCTTCCTTAGTCGGATACCATTTAGGCTCCTCTGGCCACCACACTCGGGACTGATTCGGCCACTGGGTGATGATACGCTGGCAGGGGCTGCTGCCTACTAGGACGGCATCCTTTGCCCAGGGCCTAGCGATATGCTCAGTCCCAACCGGAGTGTCTGTCAGCACCCATGCCTGAGGACCTCGGTCTTCTCCAACTGTCAGGTTCCACTTCATCAGGTCCCATACCTCAACAATGGATCCTCTCCATGGCCAACGTGAGCTCATCAGTGGTCCGACGCAGACCCAACAGTTAGTTACATTCAGGGTTCCAGCTACACGGAGGGCTAAGTCCACAAACAGGTTTTTTTCCTACTTTGGGAATTTCAATCTGCCTCTTTATTTTTTCATACATTGTTTGGTGCAGTTTGGGCTGAGTGGGTGGGGGAGTGGGAGGCTTGGTGATCACCGCTTTTGCTAACTTCTTTATTCCTTCCTCCTTAATTTTGTTGAATGTTTCTATTAAGGCAAGGGAAGGGATACCTAACTGTCCTGTCTTGGTCATGCCGATCCGTCTCTCCCCCTTTTGGCAGGTAATGTACCCAAAACTTCCTACGTATCCCTTAATCTCTACCACCTAATACTCCTTTCTCCAGTTCTTACAAATAGTTCTAGTCCTTAGGTTATAGCAAGCACCGTTCACGTGGGAATGATGGGTAAATGATCTGGTTGTCCACCCTCCATATCTGATAGGGTGGTAGCATTTATCACAGTTATTAACACTTTTTACAACAGTTACGTGCAGAGTAAGCAATACCACGACTGCTCCTTTCACACTGTTCGTTTTATATATTTTGTTCTTACTAAAGGTTAACGCTAGGGGCTTGTTTCCTGGCTTCACCATCCACTGTTCTTTTTTATCCGGAGCGGGTGGGTCAACGGGTCCTTTAATTTGAGTCACGTGGGTCCACCTTTTTCTTTTGTTCGTACTGCTGTCTCGGTTGGCAGTAATACTAGGTATTGGCCGGTCCACCGGGGCTGGAGTTTCTCCTCCTTCCAATTCTTGACCAGTACCCAGTCGCTGACCTTTACAGCATGCATTGGAAAGTCGAGTGGTGGACTTTGAGCCAATAATCCTTTAGCTTTTAATTCTGTAAGGGAACAAGACACTGCCAGTAAATAGTTCCTTAAGAATACATCACTGCCCTCTGTGGTGGGTATTCCTTCTATCTTTCCCAAATAAGGTAACCCAAACAACATTTCATAGGGGGATACTGCTAACTTTGCATGGGGTCTCCGTTGCTTTTCTCAAAGCCTTTGGGTTTCCCTACTGCTCCAAACATGTGCAGACTCCATGTACATATGCTGCTCTTAAAACCTTAATTTCTGCCCACTGGGCTAAGCAAGATTGCAGGCAAGCTTCCAATTTGATTACCTTAAAGTCTAATTCATCCTGATGCATCACTTCAAACCCTGCATACTTGCTATTATGATCCCTTTAACAAGAAACATCCACAAGCAAAACCTTTTTGTCCCCTTCATTCAAAGGCTCTGACTGTAAAACATTTCTCAGACTTGTGTGTCCTTCTTCCTTCATTATTTTCCTTAATGGCATCACAATTTCAACATGCTTTCCAATCTAGTCTGAACTATACCCTGCCATTCCCAATATCATCATCATCTGTCCTACTGTCTGAGGTTTGGGAACTTCAATTATCCCTTCAATTTGATCCTGCTCTATAGCTTTTACTTCTTTAGATATTACTCGTCCAACATATTCTACCTGCTGCTGACAAAACAGCAACTTCTTCCTTGATACTTTATGACCTCCTGTGCCATCTTTTCCAAGATAATTACAATGTCTCTCTCACATTGCTTCTTACTTGTGGAACAAACCAACAAATCATCCACATACTGTATCAATACCTTCGAAATCTGCCTTTAACATCTGATTTAAAAACATGGGGCTAGTATTTAAAACCCTGCCCCATCCTAGCCTAGGTGTATTTAATACCTCTTCTTTATGTTCACCAATATCTTAGTTATTATTATTTCCTGATTACCATACTTGTTCACATCCCCAACACATCTTATCCATTACCTGTCCTCACTAGCCTTTCTTGACCTCTCCCCTGAGATTCCTCCCTCACTTGGGGACCCCAGTCCTGTCTGGGCTTATATCCAGATTTATTTCACTCCTGATAGGGCATTTGAGGAAACACTCTCCCAAATACATTTATTATTGGCATGGAATTCTCTGGCCCCTGTTTGGCTCTGTCATAGGACTCATTGTGTGTCGGTGCATCACTTATTTCAGACTTTTCAACCAGGTCTGTTGTTACTGACAACATTGTCTTTCCTTTTTCACGCTCTTTCTTTTTGAGCTCTTCAAGTTTGCATCATTTTTCTCTGCACCTCTTCCTGCTGGTCTGCAAGTCTTTTTCCTATCTTTGCGATATTTCTCAACTTCATTGACCAAATGATCACTGAATCAGGGGTGGGAAATAGATGACAATCCCACCACCTCCTCCAATCTAGACTTGACTTTAGGAGGAATGACATCCACCACAGTGGTTCAGAATATAGTGTTCATCAACTGGTTGCCTTCTATTTCTTGTTCAGTTTCCAGTCTCCACCTTTTCAGCTTGTTCTCCAGATAGGCTGCTGGATTATTGTCTGAGGGCCTGCCATATGCTCTGCTTGACTGTGTCAAACAGCGTGCCATTGTTTATTGCATTGTTCACAGCATTTTTATACCAGCCATCTTCAGGAGTTCTGTCAGTTTAGTGGTTCCTATCACTTTCACCAACCATGCCTTCAAATTTCCCATAGCCAATAATCGTCCCACATTCTCTTCCTCCAAAGCCATAATCCATTTCCTGCCCCACCAGGAATATTGGGTAAGGTATTTTTTAGCCCTCTCAGTTTATGGGTGCCCCAAAGGATAATCTGTGTCTGGCCTGCTCTTATCTTTTTAAAGCAGTCTCATCAATTTATCCCTCTGCTTCCCACTTTAATCCTTTCTGATATGCCTTCTTTCCCATTCTAAACTCAATTTCATACTTCTCAGATAGTCTATCCTCCTTTGCAAATATATTCACCTTTCTTTCAAAATCTTCCATTGACTCCTCCCGAGTTATTACTTTCACACCTGTCGTTTCCTACTTCTGTTACCTCCTCACTGCCTCTCTCTCCTTTCTCTCTAAACTGCCTAAGTACCTCTAATTGCTACAGAATCGGTGTCTCTCCAAGTTGAGACTCACTGAAGTCAGGAAAGTAAAGCCCCTTTAAACACACAATTCTGCTGGCTTATCCTCCCCTTCTGGCTCTTCCCAATCAGAGCACTTAGGTGCACAGTCTATAGGTACTTCCCCAGTACCTCCCACATCATACATCACATGTTCATGGTAATGAGCAGTTCCTCGACCAGGGGCGTGTATTCATTTATTTCATTAATAAATATGTAAGTAATATTCATTTATTTCATTGCTCAGTTGCAATTGACCTGGCCTAGTTTCTTGTATTTTAATTGAAAAGCTAGTATCTGGTGATTTATGGCCGCATCCCCATCTCTGCCTGACACTATACCCTGCTATCAATGGTGCTGAAGGGCGATGCTGGTTACCTCATTCATAATGATGTCAGACTCCTTGTCCGGACCTTCACAACAGTGGGGGTTTAATCACTCTATTTCTCACAGTGTCATCTATTCTATATGGTCTGACATTTTTATTCTCTAATCTGAAACCCAACCCCAGGAACAGGAATCTTCCCCAGGAATCTTCTTTCGATTCTCTCGCAGAAAAGGTATCAGAGATCCTGAAAACGGAGCAGAAACAGAAAGAGAGCATCTCTGGAGTTCAGGTGAGGCTTTGTTTTTGTGTAGATTTCATCCCTGTGATGTGTGCAATAATTTGGCACCTCTATGGAGCTCAGTAGTCAAGGGCTAGAACTCTTGGGAGAGGTTGAGCAGCCAAGGACTTTACTCCCTGGAGCGCAGCAGTCTGAAGAATGGTCTGTGGCAGGTGTATAATATTATGAAACGGAATGATACATTGGATGGTATATCTTTTACTCTGGGTAGGGGGAGTTGAAAATGTGAGGGTATAGGTTTTAGGTGAGAGGGAAAAGATTTAAAACAAACATGAAGGACAACTTTGGTAATGGGTACATGGAACGAGCTGCCAGTTGAGGTTGTTGAGTCAGGTACCGTAACAACATTTAAAAGATATTCAAACAAATTTGTGGAGAGAAAGGTTTTAAAACTGTCTTGACCAAATACGGACAAGTGGAAATAGCGCAGATGGGGCGTAGAAACATAGAAAATAGGTGCAGGAGGAGGGTATTCGTCCCTTCGAGCCAGCACCGCCATTCATTGAGATGATGGCTGATCTTCCCCAATTATTAACCCGTGCCTGCCTTCTCCCCATATCCCTTTATTCCACTAGCCCCAAGAGCTCTATCTAACTCTCTCCTAAATCCATCCAGTGATTTGGCATCCACTGCCCTTTGTGGCAGGGAATTCCACAAATTCACAACTTTCTGGGTGAAAATGTTTTTTCTCACCTCAGTCTTAAATGACCTCCCCTTTATTCTAAGACTGTGGCCCCTGGTTCTGGACTCGCACAACATTGGGAACATTTTTCCTGCATCTAGCTTGTCCAGTCCTTTTATAAATTTATATGTTTCTATAAGATCCCCCCCTCATCCTTCTAAACTCCAGTGAATACAAGCCCAGTCTTTTCAATCTTTCCTCATATAACAGTCCCGCCATCCCAGGGAGCAATCTCGTGAACCTACGCTGCACTGCCTCAATCACAAGGATGTCCTTCCTCAAATTAGGAGATCAAAACTTTACGCAATACTCCAGATGTGGTCTTACCAGAGCCCTATACAACTGCAGAAGAACCTCTTTACTCCTGTACTGAAATCCTCTTGTTATGAAGGCCAACATTCCATTAGCTTTCTTCACTGCCTGCTGTACCTGTAAGCCAACTCTCAGTGACCGGTGTACAAGGACACCCAGGTCTCGCTGTACATCCCCCTTACCTAACCTAACCCCATTGAGATAATAATCTGCCCCCTTGTTTTTGCCACCAAAGTGGATAGCCTCACATTTATCTATATTATACTGCATCTGCCACGCATCTGCCCACTCACTCAACTGTCCAGGTCACCCTGCAACCTCCTAACATCCTCTTCACAGTTCACACTGCCACCCACCTTTGTGTCATCCGCAAACTTGCTAGTGTTGCTCTTAATTCCCTCTTCCAAATCAATATTTATGGTAAACAGTTGCGGCCCCAACACCGAGCCTTGCGGCACCCCACTCGCCACTGCCTGCCATTCTGAAAAGGACCTGTTCACTCCTACTCTTTGCTTCCTGTCTGCCAACCAATTTTCTATCCACGGCAACACCCTAACCCCAATACCATGTGCTCTAATTTTAGTCACCAGTCTCCCGTGCGGGACCTTATCAAAGGCTTTCTGAAAGTCTAGATACACTACATCCACTAACTCCCCTTCATCTATTTTACTTGTCAAATCCTCAAAAAATTCCAGAAGATTGTCAAGCACGATTTTCCTTTCATAAATCCATGCTGACTTGGACTAATCCTTTTACTGCTATCCAAATGCCCCATTATTACCTCTTTAATAATTGACACCAGCATCTTTCGCACCACCGAAGTCAGGCTAACTGGTCTGTAATTCCCCATTTTCTCTCTCGCTCCTTTCTTGAAAAGTGGGATAACATTAGCTATCCTTCAATCCACAGGAACTGATCTTGAATCTATTGAACATTGGAAAGTGATCACCAATGTGTCCACTATATCTAGAGCCACCTCCCTGAGGACCCTGGGATGCAGACCATCAGACCCAGGGGATTTATCATCCTTCAGTCCCATTAGCCTACCCAATACTATTTCTCGCCTAATGAAAATTTGTTGGTCGGTATCCAACATCCCTTGCTGTATGAACTTCTGAAGTCTGTCAGTCTAAGTGGTGCTGCTGTCTGCTGTTTCTGGTGACCTGGTTCTGTCTACTGAGTGTTAATGGACACATGAAATGGAATAGGTTGCAGGGAATTGTACCGGGGAATGGGAATGATGTGCTTGTACATTACTTTCACCAAATATATCAGAATTATCAAGACGAGCTCTTAAATTGCCAAGGTAATGAAAACTATGGATTAAATAGATGTAAATGGGATTAGTGTAGAAACGTATAGAGCCCAGCATGGACATGTTGGGCCGAATGGCATATTTCTGCACGCAAGAATGACATTATATATTGATTATCATCTTTCATCTGACAGGAAGCGTCACACAACCTTCAATCACAGGTCACATCCCAGTTTGCTGAACTGCACCAGATTCTCACTGAGAAAGAGCAGCGCATACTCGGAGATATCCGGGAAGAAGAGGATAAGATTTTAAAAACAATGGAGAAAAATCTTCAAGAGATACAAAATAATTTAAATTCCATTCAGGAGGAACTCTCAAAGTTACAGGAACAGATAGACCACAAGGACGGCGTGTTATTTCTGAAGGTGAGGGGTTACACTACAGTTTGGTGAAGTGAAAGTGCACAGTCACAAAATGGTGGGTTAATTTTCTGAAATAAATGCTGCATTTACCAGTAATTCAGTACTGGGTCAATGTTCCGTCGGTTCCATCTACTCACCACATCTGACAATAATGCTCCAAATTCCAGGAATTTATTCTTAATCCTCATGTATTAAATTAAATTTATCTGCAGTATTGTCTCAGGCAACCCTGTGAGTTCCACGTTCTGTTTACTGCATTTCTTGTGGAGTTTATTAAAGGCCATCATGCATTTCAGGTTTTATTTTTCTACTCCCCACAAGTAGTGATAATATTTCCAACTCCCACACATTTAAATCCGCCGCTAATCTTAAAATATTCCATCCTATTATCTCTGACATCTCTAGATAAAATCCCACAATCTGCCCGGTCTTACTTGTAAGTTGCATACTCGCAGTTATTTTCATCCACATTCCTAATGCTTTCCCCCGTGTTCGATGTCTCTGCGACAATATCCACTTTCTGTCTGTGTGACAGCGGCAAAGAGTTGGGAAATGGGAATTATCAGAGGGTTTTATTCTAGCAATTTGGTGAAATACCCGCCGTCGGGATCATGACGATCCATCTCAGTCTATTGAGATTTGTGTTTTATTTTTCAGGAGGAAGCTGGTCGCAAGAGGAGGTAGGACATGCTTTTGACTGAAACAATGTATTTTTATAGTGCAGCTAAAAAAAAACACCTAATGCTCAGTTTCTAACCAGCTGTTAAATATTTGCAGGGTTGGAGATGGAACCAGATCAATGTCGGTGGTAGATGGCCCGTTGCCCTCTGAAAACTATTATCAGACCTTTTTCTTCAACATGGCATTGAGAGAAACATCTGATCTTATCAAACGAGGTAAAACTGATACCTTTCCCATTGTTCTTTTTTAAGACATCTTTATGCAATACTTATATGTGTAGATTAATGGTAATAATGGACTCTGGGGGAAGCATCAAAGAGACAGAGAGTGAAGTTTGTTTGCACTTGAACAAATCCTTGCTCCTGTGAGAATGGGTTTGCAGTGCTGGGTGAAATTGCATAGACTCGGCCTATGTGCACGAGAGCTCAGGCGTAATGGAGGAGATCTTAGTGAAACACAAAGTCCTTACAGGGCTCAGTGGGCTGGATGAGGGGGCTAGGGGACAGGGTGTGGGGCAAGAGGCAGAGAAGGGAAGCACTCGGATCCAAAATGTAGGCGAGAAAGAGGAAAAAGATAATAAACAGAGAATAAGGGATGGTGGGTTTCTAAAATGTGTATATTTTAATGCTAGGAGCATTCTAAGAAAGGTGGATGAACTTAGAGCCTGGATTGACACCTGGAAATATGATGTTGTGGCAATCAGTGAAACGTGGTTGCAGGAGGGCTGTGATTGGAAACTAAATATTCCAGGATTTCGTTGTTTCAGGTGTGATAGAATTGGAGGGACCAGAGGTGGAGGTGTTGCATTGCTTGTCAGAGAAGATATTACAGCAGTGCTTTGGCAGGAGAGATTAGAGGGCTCGTCTAGGGAGGCTATTTGGGTGGAACTGAGAAGTGGGAACGGTGTAGCAACACTTTTAGGGGTGTATTATAGACCGCCAAATGGGGAGCGAGAAGTGGAAGAGCAAATATGTAAGGAGATAGCAGATATTAGTAGTAAGCACAAGGTAGTGATTGTGGGAGATTTCAATTTTCCAAAAATAGACTGGGAAATACATTCTGTAAATGGGCTGGATGGTTTGGAGTTTGTAAAATGTGTGCAGGATAGTTTCTTGCAGCAATACATAGAGGTATCGACCAGAGAAGGGGCAGTGCTGGTGAAAGGGATAGACAGAGTTGACGTGGATAAGCTTTTCCCATTGAGGGCAGGGAAGATTCAAACAAGAAAGCATGACATGAGAATTAAGGGACAGAAGTTTAGGGGTAACATGAGGGGGAACTTCTTTACTCAGAGAGTGGTGGCTGTGTGGAATGATCTTCCAGCAGAAGTGGTGGAAGCAGGATTGATTTTAACATTTAAAAGTAAAGTGGATAGGTATATGAACGGGAAGGGAATGGAGGGGTATGGTCTGAGAGCAGGTAGATGGGACTAGGGGAAAATAAATGGTCGGCATGGACTGGAAGGGCCGAGAAGGCCTGTTTCCGTGCTGTAATTGTTATATGGTTATAGTGCTGGACCTCCTGTTAGGAAATGAGGCATGTCAGGTGACGGAGGTATGCGTTGGTGAGCACTTCGGGACCAGTGACCACAATACCATTAGTTTCAATATAATTATGGAGAGAGTCGGAACTGGACCTAGAGTTGAGATTTTTGATTGGAGAAATGCTAACTTTGAGGGAATGCGTAAGGATTTAAAAGGAGTGAATTGGGACATTTTGTTTTATGGGAAGGATGTAGAAGAGAAATGGAGGACATTTAAAGGGGAAATTGTAAGAGTACAGAATCTTTATGTCCCTGTTCTGTTGAAAGGAAATAGTAAAAATTGGAAAGAGCCATGGTTTTCAAGGGAAATTGGACACTTGGTTCGAAAAAAGAGAGACATCTACAATAATTATAGAAGGCATGGAGTAAATGAGGTGCTAGAGGAGGATAAAGAGTATAAAAAGAATCTTAAGACAGAAATTAGAATAGCTAAAAGAAGATATGAGGTTGCTTTGGCAAGAAAGGTGAAAGTAAATCCAAAGGGTTTCTACAGCTATATTAATAGCAAAAGGATAACGAGGGATAAAATTGGACCATTAAAGAGCCAGAATGGACAGCTATCTGCGGAGCCAAAAGAGATGGGGAGATATTGATCAATTTCTTTTCTTCGGTATTCATCAAGGAGAAGGATATTGAACTCTGTGAGGTAAGGGAAAAAAGTAGAGTAGCTATGGAAACTATGAGATTCAAAGAGGAGGAAGTACTGACACTTTGAAAAATATAAAAGTGGATAAGTCTCCAGGTCCTGACAGGATATTCCCTTGGACATTGAGGGAAGTTAGTGTAGAAATAGCAGGGGCTATGACAGACATATTTCAAATGTCATTAGAAACGGGAATAGTGCCGGAGGATTGGCGTACTGCGCATGTTCCATTGTTTAAAAAGGGTTCAAAGAATAAACCTAGCAATTATAGACCTGTTGGTTTAACGTTAGTGGTGGGCAAATTAATGGAAAGGATACTTAGAGATAATATATATAAGCATTTGGATAAACAGGGTCTGATCAGGAACAGTCAACATGGATTTGTGCCTGGAAGGTCATGTTTGACAAACCTTCTTGAATTTTTTGAAGAGGTTACTAGGGAAATTGATTAGGGTAAAGCAGTGGATGTTGCCTATATGGATTTCACTAAGGCCTTTGACAAGGTTCCCCATGGAAGGTTGGTTAAGAAGGTTCAATCTTTGGGTGTTGATGGCGGAGTAGCAAGATGGATTCAACAGTGGCTGAATGGGAGATGCCAGAGAGTAATGGTGGATGGCTGTTTGTCAGGTTGGAAGCTGGTGACCAGTGGGGTGCCTCAGGGATCTGTGTTGGGTCCACTGTTGTTTGTCATGAACATCAATGATCTAGATGATGGGGTGGAAAATTGGATAAGTAAGTATGCAGATGATACTAAGATAGGTTGTGTTGTGGATAATGAAGTTGATTTTCAAAGTCTACAGAGAGATTTGGGCCATTTGGAAGAGTGGGCTGAAAGATGGCAAATGGAGTTTAATGCTGATAAGTGTGAGGTGCTACATCTTGGCAGGACAAATCAAAATAGGACGTACATGGTAAATGGCAGGGAATTGAGGAATGCTGTGGAACAGAGGGATCTAGGAATAACTGTGCACAGTTCCCTGAAGGTGAAATCGCATGTAGATAGGATGGTAAAGAAAGCTTTTGGTGTGCTGGCCTTTATAAATCAGAGCATTGAATATAAGAGTAGGGAAATAATGTTAAAATTGTACAAGGCATTGGTGAGACCAATTCTGGAGTATGGTGTACATTTTTGGTCGCCTAATTATAGGAAGGATGTCAGCAAAATAGAGAGAGTACAGAGGAGATTTACCAGAATGTTGCCTGGGTTCCAGCAACTAAGTTACAGAAAAAGGTTGAACAAGTTAGGTCTTTATTCTTTGGAGCGCAGAAGGTTAAGGGGGGACTTGATTGAGGTCTTTAAAATGATGAAAGGGATAGACAGAGTTGACATGGATAAGCTTTTCCCATTGAGGGTAGGGATGATTCAAACAAGAGGGCATGACATGAGAATTAAGGGACAGAAGTTTAGGGGTAACATGAGGGGTAACCTCTTTACTCGGAGAGTGGTGGCTGTGTGGAATGAGCTTCCAGCAGAAGTGGTGGAGGCAGGATCAATTTTAACATTTAAAAGTAAAGTGAATAGGTATATGGACGGGAAGGGAATGGAGGGGTATGGTGTGAGTGCAGGTAGATGGGACTAGGGGAAAATAAATGGTCGGCACGGACTGGAAGGGCCGAGAGGTCCCGTTTCCGTGCTGTAATTGTTATATGGTTATTGTTATATGATCAGAGTGTTCATGGTTGTACAGATGCATCAAACCCACCCTCCACTATAGAAAGCAAGTAAACAGAGGCAAATTGCCTCGTGCATCCAGTCCACTCCTGTTCAGTATGATCACGGCAACTCCACCCCGCATATCTACATCCTCTCTAACCACCTCTAATTACCACTCACACCAGTCTCCTCATCTTCCAATCCGCCTCTCCCTCGCCATCTACTGGCAAGATATGTAAATACCCGCCTTATTTCTCCATTCTCACCCGCAATATCTCGTTCATCCTCACTTTCCGCATTTGCTTTCCCGTCCGTATTCGCTTTCCCATCCGCACGCTCCCGCCCCTTCCCGTGCCTGATCACACGTGGAGTTCCCCCTCTCCTGCCCGGTTGAGTAATTCCAGGAAAGATGTCCGTCGTCCACCTGCTGTTGTTGGGGTGAAACCCCGGGCAAGGTTTCAGTTGTCCGCCCGCCTGTGCCTAAGGCCGAGCGGCTTCTTCACCCCCCCCCCCGACCACGTTTAAACTATAATGTTTTATTATTAGTGTTTAATGTTTTACGAATCATTTTTAACTGTCACTATGTCATGTGTCACTTGCGGGCGGAGCACCAAGGCAAATTCCTTGTATGTGAATACATGACCAATAAATGTATTAATTAATTAATTCTCCCACCAGTCTCCGTCACCATGGATGTGGAAACAGCCAGTCCACTCCTCGAGGTGTCTCGGGATCGGAAGGGGATGAGATGTGCCCAGATCTGGATCCGGAGGAGTCTCCCTAACACCAGCAAGAGGTTGACATACTGGACGTGTGTGCTGGGATCGGAGGGATTCACATCGGGGAGACATTACTGGGAGGTGGAGGTGGCGGGGAGTCGGGGCTGGAGTCTGGGAGTCGCCGCAGAGTCTGTGGAGAGGAAGAGACCGGTCACACTGAACCCGGAGACTGGAGTCTGGAGCATCAGGTGGTGGGATGGCGCATTTCATGCATTCACCTCCCCTCCATCCCCTCTCCCCGCCCATCCCGTCCCCAGGAGGGTGGGAGTTTATCTCAGTTACGAGTCCGGGACAGTTTCATTTTACGACGCGGACACCAAGTCCCATCTGCACACCTTCACTGGGAATAAATTCCAGGGGAATCTTTATCCTTTATTTGAGCCATTCCATTCCAAGCCCGTGGAAGCCATCGGCTACTTCGTCTATCCTGTTTGCGCATCGAAAATGGAATATTCCCTCCAAGATCGAGTGAGTACACCAACAACCCGCTTACATTTACACAATGTCCTTGCAACTCTTTTTTGAAGACCCCAGAGCAAAGATCTTTGAGCGCGGCAAGATGGTCCACTCAGCGAAAAAGTCGTAGTAGGTCATGGGTATTTTTTAGTGCCATCTTGGGAACCGGCTTCTTGATTAGTATCTGTGCCTGCATGTACAGAGTACGCTGCGCCGTGTTAGTCATGCCAGCGCCGCATACTAATGTTATTATATTAAGGCACATAAATAGGGGGCCCCATTAGTCTGCAGCTGTATAAGTGATTCGAGTCAGCTTGCATAGCAACAGCGTTCCTAGCTCCATGTACTTACCGCGTTATCCCTGAGGAAGTAATTTCTCCCAAGTTTGGACCATGCAATTAATTTAATTCATTGTGCAAACTTTTTTGAAAGGGATTGCAGTGGAAAAATGCACGCAATCTGGGAGCGAAAATGTGGGAAGTTTCCCCGATCTGTCCTTGGGTGCTTGCATTCACTCATTAACTTTTATTCACGTATTAAAAAGTAATTAAGAGGCAGGTAATTTGTTTAGACATTGCATACGTTAAGTAACAATATGACAAATTGTGAAAATGAATACTGAATAAGTTCTTATCTACTCATTTAAGACGGAGAACATATAATGGAGATATATTTAATTTTGTGAATCAAACAATAAATGGAAAAATGCAATTTAAATTTTAAAACTTCCTCGAGCATAATTTAGACGACATTTAAATGATTTAATGTGACCTTAAAAAAAAAAAAATCAAGATCAGTGTAGGTATGTATACACAATTTTACTTTGGAGTCACGTGAGTGATTCCGTGAAGTCCCACCGGAGCGCATGCGCGTCATTACCTCTGACGCAGGCACGTGCTGTCAGGGTAGGCAAGGTAGGCACTGCCTACCCTGACTAAAATTATAATATAGTAATAACTAAATATAAATAATAAAGGCATGGGAGAATTATGCCTATGTAAGAGATCGATCTCTTAGGTAGGCATAATTCTCCGTGCCTTTCATCCGCAGTGCCTGTAACATGGGAAGCTCTGTGCAGCCCACGTGCCGTCAGTGCTGCCTGAAGCCGTGAGTCTCAAGCTGGGCTGAAGGCAGCAGAAATTCTGCCTTTGCAGCACTGCGCATGCGCATCAATCTATTGCGCATGCGCAGCGCAAGTTTCTTGGCGGGGTTTTCAAATATGGATTGTCAATATTTTAAGTGTATGGTAGGTAACAAAGAGAGAAGAATAGAGTTTGTGTACCAATAATGTGGTAAGTACATTTTGTGTTTATGTTTTTAAATACTGTATTTCCCGGGGTGGGGGGAGAGCTCCTTTCACAGCGTTTGGGAATCTGGCCTGGGGTAAAGTTGCGGGGAGGGGACTAATGTTATGAATGAGGGGATTGGGATAATGCCACTTGCGACGCTCCTTGCACGGGGGCGCGCAATGACACCGCATTGAGGCCGGGGGGGGGAGAGAGAGAAGTAGCTCGGGTGGCTGAGCGGCCGCCGGGCCGGACAGCGGAACCAGCCGCCACCTTAGCTCCTTCTGCCGGTCCCCGCTCATCTCTGGCAGCTCTCTGTCTAAAAACCTCTCTCCTGCCGCTCGCTGGCCTCACTCATGTCCTTAAATTCCGACAGCGCGATTGAGGTTACTCGGCTGTGCGAATTTAAGGATTTGCAGGACATGAGCGAAGTCGGCGAACGGCAGGTGACAGGTGTTCCGACGGAGAGCACTGCCAAAGGTGAGTGGGCCGGCAGAAGGTGCTGAAGTGGTGGCCAGTTCTGCTGTCGGGTCCCGGTGGCCGCTCGTAGCTCCCTGAGCTGCTTCTATCCCCAGCTACAGTGCGTGGCTTTGCGCCCGGAGAGCTGCGGCAGCGGTGAGTGAGTTACTGGCAGTATCCCTGACACCCTCCTTCTTAACACTCGTGCCCTCCCCACAACTTTACCCCTGGCACAGACTCTCCACACGCTGTGAAAGGAACTGTTCCCCCAATTGGTCTAGGACTAGCAAGCCTTGGGCAAATTGAAATGTCACTTTTTTTAAAATTTAACGGGGAGAACAATCTGCGCATGCGCGGTTTATATATTTTTTTAAAGCGGACTGAGTGCCTACCCTGAGTAATTACTCACGGCACGTGCCTGGTCTGACGCATGGCGCACTGACGGGCTGGCAGGCACGTAGCCCCACCAGCGGTAAGTTTAAAACCCGAGGTAAGTGCTTTAAACTTCGGTTCTTTTGCGGTCTGTAAACTCTTGTCCACAGGAACAAGTCGACCGTGTGAAAATGCTGAAGGGAAACTTGAGACGGTCTGCCACAAAATCGACTATGGTAGACCGCGGCAGTGCGGGTAGCGGGTGGCCGTCTGTTTCCCCTGCAGAGTCACTGGCGGCACAGCCAGTGGCTTCCAACTTGGTGATTGGTAGGAGGCACCATGGTTACTCAGGTGGGCTGGAAAGCCACGAAAAAGTCGGTACGGCCGGTAGACTCAGATGACTCGGGCCAGGAGGAAAGCTCTCCTATAATGGATGCCGTTTTTGGGCGGCTGTCTAGAATGCAGCTACTCATGGAGAGGATGCTCCATGCTAACGTGCTCAGGCAAGATGAGCCTTATATCCGTGGGTCCCCTCTTGGGCCCGTGGCAGCAGTCCCTGTTAAGGGCTGCTGAATGCACCCCTCATGGAGGATGAGTGTTCCCGGAGTCAGTTTGTTCTGACTCCGAGGTCGGGGGTGAAACCAGTGAGCATACCCCCAGACTAGGAGACGAGGAATCTGGGCTGCCAAGCCTGGCATCCAGATTTGCTATTCCAGCTGGAACAGGCGGTCTGCTGAATGAAGATTTGGCCAGGACCATTAATTATATAGTCTCCCACCAGTTGCAAAAACTCACCATGGAGGACATCTCCAAGAAGAACCTAACACCTACGAATTGTGCTTCCCTTCGAGTTCCGACGGTGAACCACCCAATCTGGGGTCACATGGGTGCGGGGGTCAGAGCCCAAGAGTTGAGGCTCCAAAAAGTCCTTAAGCTGCTTGCCTCAGGTATCACGGCATTTGCCAGGTCCGTGGATGATGGGGCTCTCTCTGAAGAACAACAGGATGCACTTGCTCTCATGTGTAATCCGCCCCATGTTAAACCCCAAATTTGCTGCACTTTCCAAAACATCTGCTCTTCGGGTATGACCTGGTCAACAGGTTCGTGAGTTGGATGATGAGGCTAAGTCGGTTGGCCTCATAAAAGCTCAATCGGCCAACAACCACCACCCCCCCCCCCCCCCCCCCCCCCCCAGGCGACAGCACCCCTACCAACAGTTCGCTGCAATGGCTGCAGGCCAAGGAACAAGCCGGACCCAGCCAACTTTACGCAACTGGCGTACGCCAAATTTCGCCTCGAAAACACGGGGGCAGAAGTATACACCAACTATGGAGGTAGGTGCATCTGGTTTGTTTCAGTATTGTATGGGCCAGTCACAAGTTGGTGGGAGGTTACATTTGTTTTTCAATGAGTGCAGTTGTATAACCTCAGACTTGTTTATACTGCACAGTATACTAGGTTTCCGGATTTAGTTTATTTTCAAATTATGTCCACCCACACAGCAGATGGACGTACTGTTTTTCACAACAGTCTTTAGATGTTCAAGCTGAAATTGAAACACTAGCTAAAAAAGGGGTAATTGAGAAATCTTTTAATCAATTTCACCAATTTGTGTCCAATATATTCCCTGCGCACAAGAAAGATGGTGGGTGTCGCATCATTCTGGATCTGAATCGGCTTACCTTCTATGTGCAGTATAAACATTTCAAAATGGAAACTTTTGTTACTGCTAAACAACTGGTTTCCAAAGGATGCTATATGGCATGCATAGATATCAAAGATTCATACTATTCATTACCCATTCATTATAAGATTCACCGGAGATATTTGACATTTAACTGGATGAAGCAATTATGGCAGTTTAAGGCATTGCCTAATGGATTAAGTTCGGCTCCCAGGCTCTTTACAAAGTTGTTAAAACCAGTGTTGGGTCTTCACCGGGCTCAGAATCATATTGTCATGGCCTATTTGGATAATATCCTAATTATAGGTAGAACTAAACAGTCAGCTGAATTATCTGTTTCAGCTACCAAACTCATGTTTGAAAAATTGGGATTTCTTATCCATCCAGTTAAGTCCAAATTGATACCATCTAGAGTCACTGATTATTTGGGTTTCACCATTGACACAATTCACATGGCTGTGACTCATCCCCATCAGTGATACGTCCCACAACAGTGGTGTCGTCAGCGAACTTGATAGAAACATAGAAACATAGAAAAATAGGTGCAGGAGTAGGCCATTCGGCCCTTCGAGCCTGCACCGCCATTCAATGTGATCATGGCTGATCATCCAACTCAGTATCCCGTACCTGCCTTCTCTCCATACCCCCTGATCCCTTTAGCCACAAGTGCCACATCTAACGCCCTCTTAAATATAGCCAATGAACTGGCCTCAACTACCTTCTGTGGCAGAGAATTCCAGAGACTCACCACTCTCTGTGTAAAGAATGTTTTCCTCATCTTGGTCCTAAAGGAATTCCCCCTTATCCTTAGACCTTGTTCTGGACTCCCCAGTATTTGGAGATGATGGAGTTCACACTATGACCGGCTACGCAGTCATGAGTATAGAGTGAGTACAGCAGGAGGCTGAGCACACAGCCTTGAGCTGCTCCCGTGCTGATTGTTATCGAGTCTGACACATTTCCACCAATACGAACAGACTGTGTTCTGTGAATGAGGAAATCGAGGATCCAATTGCAGAGGGATGCGCAGAGACCCAGTTCTGCGAGTTTGGTAACCAGCTTGGAGGGGATGATTGTGTTAAATGCCGAGCTGTAATCAATGAATAACAGCCTGACATATGAGTTTTTGTTGTTCAAGTGGTCCAGAGCGGAGTGGAGGGCCAGTGAGATCGCATCCACCGTTGATCTGTTGTGTCGGTAAGCGAACTGCAGTGGGTCCAGGTTTTTGTCGAGATAGGAGTTGACTTGCGTCATGATCAACCTCTCAAAACACATCATCACCACAGGCGTTAGTGCCACCGGTCGATAGTCATTGAGGCATGTCACCTTGCTCTTCTTGGGCACCGGTATTATTGATGCCCTTTTGAAGCAGGTGGGAACCTCGGACCAAGTGAGAGGTTGAAAATGTCCGTAAAAACAATCCATTAGAAAGTCTATCCGGGCCTGGATCTCACAGGGAGTCAATGAAGGGAGGGAGAAAAATACTTGTGCGAGGTTTAATACTTCCAGGGAGAATACTTACTGATGGGTCGAAGGAACTCTTTAAGAAAATTAAAAATCTGAGTGAAATCTCATTGAAAGGCATTTTTTCTGGACCTTTTCTGGCCTGGCATGTGTCTTTTGGGGCAAAATGATCCTCCTTGGCTAATATGGGCATTTTGGGGGAAATAGACTGGTTTCTGGGCTAATAGGGGCCTTATGGGCCGAAATGAGTGGTTTTAGGTGGGCCAAAGGTGGGTTGGCAGTTGACTCGCTCAAGGCTGGTGGGTTGGCAGTTGACTCGTGGCTGGTGGGCTGGCAGTTGACTCACGGCTGGAGAGCTGGCAGGTGACTCACGGCTGGTGGGCTGCCAGCTGACTCAAGGCTGGTGGGCCGGCAGATGACTCACGGCTGGTGGGCTGGCAGTTGACTCACGGCCGCCAATTCATATCATTTCAAGCAGAGTGCAGGCCACCAATTCATTTCATTTCAAGCAGAGTGCAGGCCACCAATTCATTTCATTTCAAGCAGGGTGCAGTCCCCCAATTCATTTCATTTCAAGCAGAGTGCAGGCCACCAATTCATTTCATTTCAAGTAGAGTGCAGACTCACAGTTCAGTTCACGCATGGCGTAGACTCACAGTTCTGGACTCGACTCTCATGGTCTTCCGGGTGACTGACTCGCGTCCGGCCTCCAGGGCTTTATTCACCTGACCCCCCAGAAAGGGCGTTACCTTCATCATGGTGACTGACATGCGAGAGGACCAATCAGCTAATTTCACGTTTTTTTCAACATTCATAACCTTGTTATTATTTCACTGATTGGAAAAAACCTTGGGGCGGTTGGAGGAGAGGAGCACGGTGAGTAAGATGGGGGAAAAATCATAGCTATACATGGTACTTTTTTTTCTAAAATGTATTTACAACGTAGACAGGAAGTGGTCAAGATGAGACTTTTAGTAATAGTATAGATATGTGTGTGAATAATAATAATAATACATTTTATTGTAATTGCACATAAGTGCAACGGGATTTGGATAAGCAGCTTCCATCCAATGTCATAACTTAAATAACTATTAAAATTTAGATTTAGATACCCTGAGAACATGGTTTGTAAAAAGAACATTAAAACAGTAAAACAGTCAAAACAGACTAAAGTGCAGATGTGTCTCTGCGACGTGACCATCCGAGGGAGACAGTCCATGGGGGTGGGGGGCACTCAGCAGGGCCGGTTCAGAGCCGCTATAGCTCTGGGAATGAAGCTGTGTGTGTGTGTGTGTGTGTATATATATATTATGTGTATGTTTATATTTATATACATACTAGACTAAGTGGGACCCATTGGGTCTCAGCTTCACACGGGAGGGCTGGCCCCCCAATGCAATATTCCACCACTCCCAAATTCCAATATTGTTGGCCAGTGGGGGGGGGGGGGGCTTTTTGGAGTGCAAGTATGGGTGTTGTGAGCGGAATGGACTGGTTTCCAGAGGGCTAGTATGGACATTGTGGGCCGAATGGATTATTGGGCTGGTGGCTCAGTCACGCAAGCCTGTTATGCTGGCAGCTCACTCACAGCTGGTGGGCTGGCAGTTGACTCATGGCTATTCCTTGAAATTCCATTTCAAGCAGCGCGCAATGCCACCAAATTCAAATGCAGTTTCATAGCACTTCAAGCATGGTGCAAGGCCACCAAATCCAAGTGCAGTTTCCTCCCACTTCAAGCAAGGTGCAAGGCCACAAAATTGAAGTGCGGTTTCATACCACTTCAAGCAAGGTGCAAGGCCACCAAATTCAAATGCAGTTTCATGCCACTTCAAGCAGGTTGCAAGGCCACCAAATTCAAGTGCTGTATCCGACCACTTCAAGCAGGGTGCAAGGCCAAAAAATTCAAGTGCAGTTTCATACCATTTGAAGCACGGTGCAAGGCCACTAAAGACAGAGAGTGTGACCTCTCCCTCCCCCATCTTGCAGAGACTGAGCCAAGCCCACACTTCTGGGTTCTATAGTTCCCCCTCCCTCCCACAAGAAGGGGCGTGGATTTCATTACGTGATTGACAGGAAAGAGAATCTAAACATTTTTAAAACATTGATAACTCTTATTATTCATGGATGGGAAAACTCCTTGGCACCTGATGAACGGAGGGGACTCTGAGTAAGATTAACAAAATTCACAGCCGTAGGTGATAGCGTTTTTTCCTAAAATCAATATACAGTGCAAACAGGAAGTGGTCAAGACTAGACTTTTAATTATATAGAGGCAAGGCAACTTTTCAATTAGGAATGGCAACTTTTCAATTGGGCAAGGCAACTGGTCAATTAGGCAAGGCAATTTTTCAATTGGGCAAGGCAACTGGTCAATTAGGCAAGGCAACTTTTCAATTGGGCAAGGCAACTGGTCAATTAGGCAAGGCAACTTTTCAATTGGGCAAGGCAACTTTAGCATTTCCAACCCAAAGGCAACTTTGGCATTTCCAAAGCCAAAGGCAACGTTGGCATTTCCAAACCAAAGGCAACTTTGGCATTTCCAGACCAAAGACATCTTTGGCATTTCCAGACCTGAGGCAACCATAGCATTTCCAAACCCGAGGCACCTTTAGCATTTCCAAAGCAGAGGCAACTTTGGCATTTCAAAACCCAAGGCAACTTTAGCATTTCCAGAGCCTGAGCACAACGGGCTCCCACCTGGAACCGGGAATTCGGTTTGAACCCATTCTTCCAAAGATCCGTTCCGAAGAAAATGAATCTGTTGTGTGAAGAGCAAATACTGCAAACACGATATCAATTCTAATAGTTGGCTGACTTTAGGGCCCTAGGGAGCACGGAGCTCAAGATCCGCCGCCCGCGGTTGCTGCTGAACCCGCGGGAAGGGCGATTGTTTCAATCTTTATATTTTCAGTAAAGTAATTTATGTTCAGTTGGCGGACGCGGTTAACGCGTTAAAATGAACGGATCGACAGACAGCTCTGATTTCAGTTGCTGTTTATTTCACTCTTCCCACATTTACATTCCCCCTGGTTTTATTTCCGCGCACACTGGGGTTTCATGACGCGAAATTTGGGGATTAAATGGGAGCCGTTCAGCGCCGGCCTGTTGTTCACCGGGTTTCTGCCCCACAGCCCCTGAGCCCCGCTCCTGACGCCGGTCCCGGGACCCGACCCTTTTACACACCCGGAGCGGAACCGGAGCAGATGCTCAGCCACTGATTTTCATGGCAGGTCCAGAAGAGAGGATATAGTTTCTCCGTGAATTTATTCCCAGTGAAGGTGTGGAGATGGGACTTGGTGTCCGCGTCGTAAAATGAAACTGTCCCTGACTCGTAACTGAGATAAACTCCCACCCTCCCGGGGATGGGACGGGCGGGAAGATGGGATGGAGGGGAGGTGAGTGCAACAAACCCGTCATCCAACCGCCAGATGCACCAGACTCCAGTCCCCGGGGTCAGGTCGTCCTCTCCTTTCCTATCCACAGACTCTGCGACGACTCCCAGACTCCAGATCCGACTCTCCGCCACCTCCACCTCCCAGTAATGTCTCCCCGATGTGAATCCCTCGGATCCCAGCACACACGGATAGTCCGTAAACCTCTTCCCGGTGTCAGGGAGACTCCTCCGGGTCTCGATCCGTCTCACTCTCTTCCGATCCGCAGACACCTCGAGCTGCGGATGCGCTGTTTCCACATCCAGGGTGACGGAGACTGGGGGGAGAAGCAGAGAATCAGAGAGTCCCCGGGGGTCGGGGGGAGACTCGGGCAGCGCGGCCCCGGTACCGGGGGAGAAGCCGCTCGGCCTCAGGCACAAGAGGGCGGACACCCCAACAACATCGCTGGCCAAAACATACATCTTTCCCGGAGCTTCACGACCGGGCACCGCTGGAGAGGGGGGAATTCTGCGGGTTATTGGGAATGGGAGGGAGTGCTCCGTGCGGACGGGGAAAACGAATACGGGAAGCGAGGATGATCGGAAGATCGTGGGTGGGGACAGATAAATAAGGCGGAATTCAAATATCTTGCCAGTAGATGTCGAGGGAGAGGCAGATTGGAAGATGAGACGGAATGAGTGGTAATTAGACGTGGTTAAAGAGGATGTAGACATGTGGAGGTGGTGTTCCCGTGATCACACTGAACGGGAGTGGACTGGACGGGCGAGGCAATCTGCTACTGTTTACTTGCTTTCTTTAGAGTAGGGTGGATTTGATGGGTCTGTACAACCAAGAACACTCTGATCTCATTGTGAAACAATATATGAACTTTGGGTACACAAAAGGCTGGAGAAACTCAGCGGGTGCAGCAGCATCAAAGGAGCGAAGGAGATCGGCGACGTTTCGGGTCAAGACCCTTCTTCAGACTCACTGAGGGAACTTTACTGAGGGACTTGACAATGTTTTGCATGTTAGGCTGGTCCAGAAAGCGAAAGCAGGTTGGATCCAAGACGAGTTAGTACAATGGATCCACAATTGTCTTGGTGGTCTGAGGTGGAAGGTAGCGCTAGAAGGATATTCTGCTTGGAGGTCTGTGACTGGAGGTGTGCAGCAGAGATCGGTGCTGCAGCCATTGCTGTTTATTTTCTATTTTCCTGGCTTGTTGGAGAATGTAGGTGGTGTGAAAAATACTTTTGTGGAGAATGGGAAATGTGGATAGCGAGGAAGTCTGTCAAAGTCTGCAACAAGATATAGGCTAGATCATCAAAACCTTATTGTCATGCAGGGATATCAATACTGGAGGGCTCAGTTTTCTTCACACAAAGCGTTATTAAGAGGTATCAGCTTTACCTCGTTTGATGATATCAGATGTTTCTCTCAATGCCATGTTGTGGAAAAACGTGAGATCAAACTTTTCAATGGGTAACGCACCATCTACCACCAACATTGGTTTGGTTTCATCATTAACCCTGCAAATATTTAACAACCGGTTAGAAACTGAGCATTAGTTGTTTCTTTGAGCTGTACTATAAAAACATACATTGTTTCAGTCAGAAGCATGTCCTACCTACTCTTGCGGCCAGCTTCCTCCTGAAATAAATAAAACACAAATCTCAATAGACTGAGATAGATCATGATCCCGACGGCAGGTATTTCACCAAATTGCGGGAAACCCCTCCATGATAATTCCCATTTCCCAACTATTTGCCACTGTCACACAGATTGAAAGTGGATATTGTCATAGAGACATTGAACACGGTAGTCAGCATTAGGAATGTCGATGAAAATAACTGCGAGTATGGATCTTACGAGTGGGAAGATCCTGGGATTTTATCTGGAGAGGACGTCAGGGATAATAGGATGGAATATTTTAAGATCAGCGATGGATTTAAATGGGTGAGGGTTGGAAATATTATCACGACTTATGGGGAAAATAAAAATAAGGCCTGGAATGTATGATGGCCTTTAATAAATTCCACAAGAAATGCAGTAAAGAGAACGTGGAACTCACACGGTGGCCTGAAGATAATATTGCAGATAAATGAAGTGGGATAAGTACATGAAGATTCTGGGAATTTGGGGCATTATTGTTGGATGTGGTGAGTAGATGGAACAGACAGAACATTGACCCAGTACTGAATTACTGGTAAATGCAGCATTTATTTCAGAAATGTAACCCACCATTTTGTGACTGTGCACTTTCCCTTCACCAAACTGTAGTGTTACCCCTCACCTTAAGAAATATCACGCCGTCCTTGTGGTCTGTCTGTTCTTGTAGCTTTGAGAGTTCCTCCTGAATGGAATTTAAATACTCTTGGATCTCTTGAAGATTTTTCTTCATTGTTTTTACAATTTTCTTCTCTTCTTCCCGGATATCTTCGAGTAAGCGCTGCTCTTTCTCAGTGAGAATCTGGCGCAGTTCAGCAAACTGGGATGTGGTCTGTGACTGAAGGTTGCGTGACGCTTCCTGTCAGATGAAAGATGAGAATCAATCAACTCTGCTGTGTTTCCTCATGACATTGAAGGTGACATTTGGCTGATTAATGTCGAGTCCTGGAGTACAGAAATATGCCATTCTGCCCAACAAGCCCATGGTTACATTAATCCCATTAACATGTATTCAACCCGTAGATTTCATTGCCATGGCAATTCAAGAACTTGGTGAAAGTAATGTACAAGCACATCATTCCCATTTCCCCAGTACAATTCCCTGCAACCTATTCCATTGTGTGTGTCCATTAACCCTCAGTGAACAGAACCAGGTCAACAGAACTAGCAGACAGCAGCACCACTTAGAATGACAGACTTCATAGAGTCATATTCTTGTGGCTGTGGTGTATCTAGTGTATGTGGTAGCTGTGGTGTATCTGGTGTATGTGGTAGATGTGGTGTATCTGGACTTCTAGCAGGCTTTCGACAAGGTCCCACATAAGAGATTAGTATACAAACTTAAAGCATAAGGCATTGGGGGTTCAGTATTAATGTGGATAGAGAACTGGCTGGCAAACAGGAAGCAAAGAGTAGGAGTAAACGGGTCCTTTCACAATGGCAGGCAGTGACTAGCAAGGCTCAGTGCTGGGACCCCAGCTATTTACAATATATATTAATGATCTGGATGAGGGAATTGAAGGCAATATCTCCAAGTTTGCGGATGACACTAAGCTGGGGGGCAGTGTTAGCTGTGAGGAGAATGCTAGGAGTCTGCAAGGTGACTTGGATAGGCTTGGCAGATGCAGTATAATGTGGGTACATGTGAGGTTATCCACTTTGGTGGCAAAAACAGGAAAGCAGACTATTATCTAAATGGTGGCAGATTAGGAAAAGGGGAGATGCAGCGGGACCTGGGTGTCATGGTACACCTGCCATTGAAAGTACGCATGCAGGTGCAGCAGGCAGTGAATAAAGCGAATGGCATGTTAGCTTTCATAGCAAAAGGATTTGAGTATAGGAGCAGAGAGGTTCTACTTCAGTTGTACAGGGTCGTGGTGAGACCACACCTGGAGTATTGCGTACAGTTTTGGTCTCCAAATCTGAGGAAGGACATTATTGCCAAAGAGGGAGTGCAGAGAAGATTCACCAGACTGATTCCTGGGATGTCAGGACTGTCTTATGAAGAAAGACTAGATAGACTCGGTTTATACTCTCTAGAATTTAAGAGATTGAGAGGGGATCTTATAGAAACTTACAAGATTCTTAAGGGGTTGGACAGGCTAGATGCAGGAAGATTGTTCCTGATGTTGGGGAAGTTCAGGACAAGGGGTCACAGCTTAAGGATAAGGGGGAAATCCTTTAAGACCGAGATGAGAAATACTTTTTTTCACACAGAGAGTGGTGAGTCTCTGGAACTCTCTGCCACAGAGGGTAGTCGAGGCCAGTTCATTGGCTATATTTAAGAGGGAGTTAGATGTGGCCCTTGAGGCTAAGGGAATCAGAGGGTATGGAGAGAAGGCAGGTACGGGATACTGAGTTGGATGATCAGCCATGATCATATTGAATGGCGGTCCAGGCTCGAAGGGCCGAATGGCCTACTCTTGCACCTAATTTCTATGTTTCTATGTCACACAGCAAAGGGTGTTGGATCAAGACGACCAAGACGCCCCATCTGCGCTAATTCCACCTGTCTGCATTTGGCCCAGATAGTTCAAAATGTTCTCTCCACGAACTTGTTCAAATATCTTTTAAATATTGTTGTGGTACCTGAATCAACTACCTCCCCTGGCAGCGCGTTCCATATACCCACTATCAGAGTTGCCCTTAATGTTCGTTTTAAATCTGTTCCCTCTCACCTTAAACCTATGCCCTCACATGCTGGACATAGTGTAAAGGACTGAGAATTCGCCCTACCATTTCGTTTTATGATATTATACATCTGCAACAAATCATTCTCCAGACTCCTGCGCTCCAGCGAGCAAAGTCCTTGGCTGCCCAACCGCTCCCAAGATCACGTGTCCTCGACTACTGAGCTCTATAGAGGTGCCCACTTATTACATGCGGATCAAATCTACACAAAAACGGGGATCACAGGGATCAAATCTACACAAAAACTTTAAATCGGTAGTACAAAGCCTCACCTGAACTCCAGAAATGCTCTCTTTCTGTTTCTGCTCCATTTGCTCGATCTCTGATTTCTCTTCAGTGAGAGAGTTGAGAGAAGATTTCACCTTTTCCTGGGGTTGGATTTCAGATCAGAGAATAAAAATGTCAGACAATAAAGAAAAGATTACACAATGATTTGAGCAAAATCCGTTTGGTTTTACCTTGTAGAATTCAATTGCTTCTTCTATCATCATTAAGCTGTGAGACTTGTGTTCCCGCTCAGCTGCACAAATCACACAGATCAGCTTCTTGTCCGTTTCACAAAACAGCTTCAGTTCCTCCTGATGTTTCTCGCAGTGAAGTTTACTTTCCTTCTCTTTGAGATTCAGGCTCAGTGCTCGAGCTTTCTCAGCCAGTCTAACCAAGGCCCGATTCACCCTGAGGGTGCGGTCCACAAACTCCTCTCTACATTCCGGGCAGCAGTTTCTCGCCTCCCTGTCCCAACTCTGTGTGATACAGGAGCGGCAAAAGTTGTGCCCACAGTCCAGTGACACCGGATCGGTGAAGAAATCCAGGCAGATGGGACAAACTACCTCCTCGGTTAAACTCTCGACCTGGTATTTCGAAGCCATTTGAAATCCTCCACTTCCTGGTTCAAAATGTTTTGATTGACGTGGAGCTGCTGAATATGAGCGGTCACGTGACCGTCACGGTGACGCAGTGGCAGAGTTGCTGCCTCACAGCGAATGCAGCCCCAGAGACGCGGGTTCGATCCTGACTACGGATGCTGTCTGTACAGAGTTTGTACGTTCTCCCCATGATCTGCGTGGGTTTTCTCCGATATCTTCGGTTTTTCAGAGGCTTGGTAAATGTACAAAATGTCCCTAGTGGGTATAGGATAGTGTTAATGTGCGTGGATCGCTGCTCGGCTAGGACCTGGTGGGCCGAATGGCCTGCTTGCGCACTGTATCTCTGAACTACATTAAACCCAACCCCTACAGTACCGTGTCGCTGCGCCCCCCACCCCCCCCCCCCCCCCCCCCGTTGCGGGCAATGAATGCTATTTGGCTGCAAGTGTTCAGTGTGAAGATGACCTGGCCACTTCCATCTCATCACACAAGAGGACAGCTCATCACACACGTAGATTGGACAATAAACTGGCCTGAATAAGGCATGACAGAAAGGGGCGGTGCCCGGCGCTAAGGAAGCCTCGAGGAGGCGTTGCACCTGTTGGGCAGCGAAATCCGCCGCCCGCTTCTCCGTTCACAGCCCGGGATCAGGAAAGACGGAGACCTCCCTCCGCCCTTACTTTGATCCACAACAGTGCGCCTGTCTTTCATGCAGCAGTCTTCGGGGCAATCTATGCGTGTGTTATTTAAAGGGTATTATGTGACCCTCTAAAATTCATTGCAGATTGCAAAGGTTTACTTTGTCTGTCTGAAGAAGGGTCTCGACCCGAACCGTCGCCCATTCATTCTATCCATAGTTGCTGCCTCACCCGATGAGTATCTCCAGCAGTTTTGTCTACCAGTTTCTTTGTCTGCCGATCAGTTTAGTTTAGTTTAGCTTAGAGATACATCGCGAAAACAGGCCCTTCGGCCCACCGAGTCTGCACCACCGAGCGACAAATCTACATATTACAATCGCCCCACACTCTTAAACCTCGACTCCCACCTCAACATTTCTCACTTTAATTATGATCCGACTTTGCTGGCTAAACCTTGCACTAAACGTTATTCCATCATCGAGTACGAGCCATACACTGTACGTGGCTCGATTGTAATGATGTGTTGTCTTTCTGCTGACTGGATTTCACCTCGACACACGTACCAATAACCTAAACTGGAAAGCCTTATTCCCCTTCGATAGACACTAAATGGTGGAGTAACGCATCGGGACAGGTTGCATCTCTGGAGAGGAGGAATGGGTGACGTTTCGGGGCGAGACCCTACTTCAGACAGTCTCGACCCGAAACGTCAGCAATTAATTCTCTCCAGAAATGCTGCCTGTCCCGCTGAGTTACTCCAGCATGTTGTGTCTATGTTCGGTTTACATCAGCATCTGCAATTCATCCTACACTCCGAGGCATATTCCACTTGTTGCTTCTTTCTCGCAATTCTGTTCCCCTTTGATCCCCGCACAGATGGGAAAGACCCCCTCGCAGCCACCAAAACCACCCCGCCCCCCCCCCCCCCCCATTCCCCCTCTCCACACCTGAGCGAGCTTGAACCCTCTGTGAAAGCTTTCAAATTCCCTTCTCCACAGAGAACCTGCACACGCTTCTCCAGCCTCACCCTCGGCCCGAATCTCCTCATCCTTGAAACCATTCATCTGAATATTTCCTGCGCCCTCCCAATGATCCTCGCTTCTTTCATAAAGTTTGGTGACCAGAAAGAGGCTTGATGCACCAGTTGGGTCCAAACCTGTGTTTTATCCAAATTCAACGTAACCACCGGATAATGTAGGAAGGAACTGCAGATACTGGTTTACATCGAAGATACATCAAATTGCTGGAGTATCTCAGCAGGACAGGCAGCATCTCAGGAGAGAAGGGGTGGGTGACGTTTCGGGTCGGGACCCTTCTTCGGACTCTTTCACTCATTTTTTTCTACATCTCATTATATCACCGTCGATATCTCTCGCTTCCCTTTCCCCTGACTCACAGTCTGAAGAAGGGTCTCAACCCGAAACGCCACCCACTCCTTCTGTCCAGAGATGCTGCCTGTCCCGCTGAGTTACTCCAGCTTTTTGTGACTATGTCCTGATGTTGTACTCTGGGCCTTCATTGATGAGGTTCTGGATTCCCGTCGCCATTACTGGCTGCACTTCAATGTGATTTACGCAGGTAAAGCACTCTGTGGTCTCCGAAAAGAGATGCGAGGACATTGTATAGATGTTAGCGGGTTGTGACGCTGCAATGCTGAGAACTATATGCTGCACATTGTACCTGTCCCTTTTCCCTATCTATTGTACTGGAGTTTGACTTGATTGTAACCAGCGGCACAATCCAGGGACACATTTTTTTAATATTTCCCCCCACCTGAAATACAGTTAATCACCTGAAATGCTAGAAGGAAGCAAACTGTCTGAAATACAATCATCGCAACGCTATTATTTTGTTGAAGATCCAACACGTTCAATGTGGTTGAAGATCAAATGTTCTTGGAATTTGCCGAGCGATCTACTCACTGGGACACAAGAGTCTGCAGATGCGGCACATGCATGAGGTGGAATAGTGGAGAGACCCCCAATGCAGGAGCGAGAAGTGAACTTCTGGTAGAATTAAATTGATCAAGAAGCATTGTGGAAGCTATGAGCGGGTCCTCTTTGAAGAGGGCAATTAGTGATGAACTTAATGCTGGTCTTGCAGCGACATCCACACCCTGAGAAATTGATCACCTACTTACATGAATTCCTTAATAAGACGGTTTTGTTTATTAAGAACAGTATTGTATTAACTCGTGAAGTCGATGAAAAACAATGCCAATAATAGCACAAAGTAATACTTAAGTTGGACAACCAGGTAGCTCTTGCGGTCTCTCCTGTTCGTTTCTCTCGTCATGCCGGATTGTGTTTCAGTCACCGCCAATGCTCCCACGTCGATGCCGGCCTCCTGCATCGGAATCTGCTTATTCTCGGTGCCCCACTTCTCTGCAGTTATTTCAGCTCGGCAGCAGTTGAAAGCGGTACCGCAGTCAACTGAACTTCCTGACATGCTTGAGGTTGCGTGCATGAAACTTGTACGAACCTTCTTGACATGCTGCATATTTTTAAACCATATTGTGCTATTTTGAAGTTCTATAGGTATACGTTTTGTTTAAGGTAATAATTTATAATGCTTGGTTCATTGTTGTTGATGTCCAGAATTCACTGGGACACAAGAGTCTGCAGATGCGGCACATGCATGAGGTGGAATAGTGGAGAGACCCCCAATGCAGGAGCGAGAAGTGAACTTCTGGTAGAATTAAATTGATCAAGAAGCATTGTGGAAGCTATGAGCGGGTCCTCTTTGAAGGTAAACACTCCCCTAAACATGACGAATTGCTACAGTGATAGATTAATGCAATAGATACATTTAATCCCCCTTCGTTAAATTTGGATCCAACTCTTGACAATTTTTGGATATAAACGATTTGGACCTGTACATAGGTTCTGGTTCTGGTTGATTGCGTGGCATGGTGGCATAAATAGGTGCAGGATTAGGCCATTCAGTTCTTGGAGCCAGACCAACCATTCAATGTGATCATGGCTGATCATCCACAATCAGTACCCCGTTCCTGCCTAATCCCCATATCATTTGATTCCTCTAGCCCTGAGAGCTCTATCCAGTGAATCGGCCTCCGTCGGCTTCTGAGGAAGAGAATTCCACACATTCACCCAACTCTCTGGGTGAAAAAGTTTGTCCTCATCTCAGTTCTAATGGTTAGTCAGTTTGGGATGAGACTAACATTGGTTAAAATAATTTTCCCCAGTATGTTGGATGGTGTTTGTGAACATGTGATCGAGAATGGATCGACAAGGCTAATATTCATTGTAATTTAGGATGAGATGGAATCTTATAAAAACATTTTATTTTAGCGGATTGGACAGGCTGGATGCAGGAAAACTGTTCCTGATTTTGGGGGGATCCAGAACCAGGGTTTCACAGTTTAAGAATAACGGGTAGGCCATATAGGACTGAGATGACTGAGAACCTTTTCACCCGGAGAGTTGTAAATCGGTGGCATTGTCTGCCACAGGAGACAATAGAGGCCCATTCACTGGGTGTATTCAAGAGAGAGTTAGATACAGCTCTTGGGGTTAATGGAATCAAGGGATATGGGGGAGAAAGCAGGAACAGGGCACTGATTTTGGATGATCAGCCATGATCAAATTAAATGACTCTCGTTCGAAGGGCCGAACGGCCTACTCCTGCACATATTTTCCATGTTTCTACGTTTCTATGGTGACATTTTGGAGATGAATACATTTGTCTTGGATGGAACAATATTTTATTGAAATGGGCCAATGTGCAGAATAATGGGTGATTTATTTAACTCGGATAAAATGATGCAAGTTGGTAAACAGGGCAGGGCGGATTATACACATTAAAAAGTTACGCCCTGTGTTATTTTTAGCAGACTAGAGAGACATTGAAATGCAAACACACAGCTCCACGAACATTGCACCGGGGATGGGCAGGGTGGTGACGAAGGCGTTTGACACATTTGCTGGGTCCGTGAGGGTATGAAATGCAGGATTTGATACAACTTTACAAGACACTACTAAGATCCACACCTTCAGATTCAGGGACAGTTTCTTCCCAGCTGATATCAGGTAACTGAATCATACTTCCTCTAACACAGAGCAGTGCTGAACTACTATCTACCTCTTTGGTGACCCTCGGACTGTACTTGATCGGACTTTGCTGGCTTTACTTTGCACTAAACGTTCTTCCCTTATCATTGGAAATGGCTTGATTTTCTGCAAACTGGATAGCACGCAACAAGAGCTTTTCACTGTAGCTCGTTACACGTGACAATAAACTAAACTGAACAACTGAACGAACTGCATTGATACGACCTTCCCCCTCACCTCCATCCAGGGATCCCAGCCGTCCTTCCAAATGAGACAGAGGTTCACGGTCACCTCATCCACTGCATCCTGTATTCCTGGTGACGCCCGGTGCACATTCGTGTGAAAGTCCAGAGTCGCCGAACATTTTCCTGAACACTTGCACTCGGTCCGCCAAGGGCTGCCGGATGCCAACCATTTTAACTTCTCTTCCCATTCCCACGTTGATCTTTCTGTCCTGGGCCTTTTCCGTTGCCAGAGTGAGGCCATACACAAACTGGAGGGACAGTGTCTCATGTTCCCAACAACATCAATAACAGTAATGTTTTTATGTGCAGCAGGACTGACAGGGTCAGGGCAAATTTCGACCAGAGACTCGGAATGCGAACGCATGTCCTCTCTCCGCAGATCCGGCCTGGCCAACTGCGGACCCATCCCAAGCCCTCTTGACTATCTCAGCTTTGTCCACCCACACAACAGAGGTCTGGGCTCGGGCAAAAAGGTCTGAGTCAGAGATTTTGCAACCCACTTTGTTGGGAGTTGGGAATGCTGATTACAAGCCTGGAAGATTAAGGACAGGGGGATGGAATGGCAACATTCCTTGAATGAGGAACTAGGATTATTTACTAACTTTGGAGTCATGAAGAGAAGTTGTGTGGCCCGCAGTTTAAGGAGGGAAAGTTGTGAGGAGTGATATAGATGCAAACTCAGATTAAGGACAAGTAAAAATTTCATTAATCCGCCTCGGTACATATGACAATTAACAACTCATGACTATTTCTCTCTCTTGGGCTGAGGGCGGCGATTAAAGTTTCACCTGATGGATTGGGTGAAAGAAGGGAAGAAACAGAGGCAGATAATCAGAGAGGAAAAATGTAAACGGTGTTGGTTCATTGAAATCAAACGCACTTACAATATTGTAGGTCAGTGGATTAATACAACAGATACATTTAATACCCTGTTGATGCAGTTAGATAATTCGCACGACCAGTAACATTCATAAGAACCAAATAGAAAGATTGTGTTTATTTGAATAGTGTGCTTGGTGCTTCTAATACTCCAATTGAAATAAACCCAAATCGGTTGGACAGTATAGCTCGTCTGTGCTCGGTCTGTGAATGTTCCTGCCTTCAAATTGACTCCTGCATTTCAGTTGCCATTCCTGGCTGCGCTTCAAAGAGAATTCCACCAGTAAAGCACTTTGGGGTCTCCTAAAAGAGATGCGAGGACATTGTGTAAATGTAAGCGTGTTGTTGTTGTTCGCACTCGATCTTGGAGGGAATATTCCATTTCCGATGCGCAAACAGGGGTAGTGGATAGACGAAGTAGCCGATGGCGTCCGCGGTCTTGGAATGGACTTTGGTCACTCGGGTTTTCTCGAGACGGCGAGAAAGCGAAGGGAAGAGTCGGGGCTCGAGCAGAGGAAAGTGGGAGCTGGTTGGAGGCTGGCAGTGAGGGAGATGAAGCGTTAAAGCGGTGAGCGAGAGCAGGAAGCAGCACCGATACAGACATGATGTACCCAAGAGAGAGGTGAGGGAGGGGTCCGGCGGCGACTGAAACAAGGAATGATCTGCGTATCCTACAGAGAGACAGGCAGAGCCTGAGCACAACGGGCTCCCACCTGGAACCGGGAATTCGGTTTGAACCCGTTCTTCCAAAGATCCGTTACAAGAAAACGAATCTGTTGTGTGGAGAACAAATGCTGCATATACGATATAAATTCTAATAGTTGGCGGACTTTAGGACCGGGGGAGCCCGAAGCTCAGGACCCGCCGCCCGCGGCTGCTGCTGAACCCGCGGGAAGGGCGATTGTTTCAATCTTTATATTTTCACAAAAGTAATTTCTGTTCCGTTGCCGGACGCGGTTAACGCGTTAAAATGAACGGATCGACAGACAGACAGTTCTGATTTCAGTTGCTGTTTATTTCACTCTTCCCACATTTACATTCCCCCTGGTTTTATTTCCGCGCGCACTGGGGTTTCACGACGCGGAATTTGGGGATTAAATGGGAGCCGTTCAGCGCCGACCTGTTGTCCACCGGGTTTCTGCCCCACAGCCCCTGACCCCGCTCCTGACGCCGGACCCAGGACCCGACCCTTTTACACACCCGGAGCGGAATCGGAGCAGATTCGCAGCCACTGATTTTCACCCCAAGTCCAGAAGAGAGGATAAAGTTTCTCCGTGAATTTATTCCCAGTGAAGGTGTGGAGATGGGACTTGGTGTCCGCGTCGTAAAATGAAACTGTCCCTGACTCGTAACTGAGATAAACTCCCACCCTCCCGGGGATGGGACGGGCGGGGAGAGGGGATTGAGGGTCGCTATCTGCATTAAACCCGTCACCCGACCGCCCGATGCTCCAGACTCCAGTCCCCGGGGTCAGGTCGTCCTCTCCATTCCTCTCCACAGACTCTGCGGCGACTCCCAGACACCAGCCCCGATTCCCCGCCACCTCCACCACCCAGTAATGTCTCCCCGATGTGAATCCCTCCGATCCCAGCACACACGCATACACTGTAAACCTCTTCCCGGTGTCAGGGAGACTCCTCTGGGTCTCGGTCCATCTCACCCTCTTCCGATCCTCAGACACCTCGAGCTGCGGATGCGCTGTTTCCACATCCAGGGTGACGGAGACTGGGGGGAGAAGCAGAGAATCAGAGAGTCCCCGGAGGTCGGGGGGAGACTTGGGCAGCGCGGCCCCGGGACCGGGGGAGAAGTGGCTCGGCCTCAGTCACAGGCGGGCGGACAACTGAAAAGGGGGACTTCCGCAGGTTATCGGGAACGGCAGGAAAGGGGGAATTCCTCAGGTTATCGGGAACGGGAGGGGGCAAGGCGTGCAGTCGCGGAAAAGGAAAGCGGAAAGTGAGGATGAACGAGAGATTGCGGGTGAGGATGGAGAAATAAGGCGGGTATTCAAATGTCTTGCCAGTAGATGGCGAGGGAGGGGCAGATTTGAAGATGAGGAGGTGGATGCGAGTGGTAATTAGAGGTGGTTAAAGAGGATGCAGGATTTAGGAATTTATAGGATTGGACATCTGTATAGAAAGGGAAAATTTCTTTTATTTCATGAGTTACAAGAAATTTATGGGTTACCACCACATAATTTGTTTAGGTATCTACAAATTAGAGATTATATTAAGTCTAACACATAAGATTATAAAATTAAAGAACCAGGATTATTAGATGAAGTATTTAATAAACATCCAAATTCAGAAAAATTTATATCTTATATATATAATCTTATTTTGGATAGGGAGAATCCAACAACAGAAATATACCGTCAAGCATGGGAAAATGAAATTGGTTTATCTATAACAAAAGAATCTTGGGAAGAAAGTTAACAACGCATACATCGCTGTTCATTAAACGCGAGGCATACATTGATACAATTTAAAGTTTTATATAGGTTACATTATTCAAAAACCAAATTAAATAGAATTTTTCCTAATGTCTCTCCTATTTGTGATAAATGTCAGAATTTAGAGGCTAATTTAATACATAGTTTTGTAACGTGTTCAAAACTTAGTTATTATTGGACAGAAATCTTTAGAGTTATATCTGAAGTTCTTAGAGTTAAACTGGATCCAGAACCAAAGTTAATAATATTAGGAATTCCGGATTCACAATGCGTATTAACAGTAAATCAAAGAATTTTCTTAGATTACTGTTTGATAATAGGGAAAAAAATAATATTGAAATTTTGGAAGGGAACATTAACCCCCATAATTAAAATGTGGACAGCAGAGATGTTGGAGACTTTGTATTTGGAAAGAATCAGATTTGTCCTAATGGACAAATGTGAAATCTTTGAACAAATATGGTCTCCATATATACAATATTTGAAGGGCTAGCTGTTCTTGGCATTACTACTCAATGGGTACTAGACAGGATTTGACGAAAAAAATATGGATTTTCTAATTGGGTTTTGTGTACACGTCTCCGCAATACGACGTTATAATTACAATACATTTTGTTGTTTCTATCTTAAATATTCATATTATACCATATATTGTTCACAAAGGGGAATTATATATATATACTGAATAGATATATACTAAGTAGTGTTTGATTTCTTTTTCTTTTCTTTTTTTTTCTTTGACTTTTTATCTTTTTTTATTATTCAAACACAATCATTTTCTTTCTTTTTTTTTCGATTTAAAGTCTATTCCTTTTTTCTTATTCTTTCTTTATTTCTAAAAAACAGAAGATAATAATAGCGAATATGATAGTTGTACATTTACTGAATTACGTTGGTATATGTAAATTTGTTTTACTACTTGGAAATTATTACATCTAATAAAAAATATTATTAATAGACATGTGGGGTGGAGTTGCCGTGATCATGCTGAACGGGAGTGGACTGGAGGAGCGAGGCAATTTGCTACTGTTTCCTTGCTTTCTTTAGAGGAGGGTGGATTTGATGCGTCTGTACAACCAAGAACACGCTGGTCTCATTGTGAAACAATATATGAACTTCGCTGGGGGACTTGACAATGTTTTGCATGTAAGGCTGGTCCAGAAAGCGAAGGCAGGTTGGATCCAAGACGAGTTATAAAATGGTTCCAACATTGTCTTGGTGATTGGAGGTGGAAGGTAGCGGTGGAAGGATGTTCTGCTTGGAGGTCTGTGACTGGTGGTGTGCAGCAGAGATCGGTGCTGCAACCTTTGCTGTTTATTTTCTATTTTCGTGGCTTGGATGTGAATGTAGGAGGTGTGAGAAGTACTTTTGTGGAGAATGTGAAATACGGAGAGCGAGGAAGTCTCCCAAAGTAAGCAACAAGATATAGGCTCGATCATCAAAACCTTATTGTCATGCATGGATATCAATACTGGAGGACGCAGTTTTCTTCACATAAAGAGTTGTTAAGGGGTATCAGTTTTACCTCGTTTGATGATATATGATGTTTCTCTTAGTGCCATGTTGTGGAAAAAAGTTAGATCAAACTTTTCAATTTGTAAAACGCCATCTACCACCAATATTGGTTTGGTTTCATCACTAAACCTGCAAATATTAAACCGCTGGTTAGAAATTGAGCATTACCAACTTTATGAGCTGTACTGTAAAACATGCATAGTTTCAGTCAAAAGTATGTCCTACCCACTCTTGCGACCAGCTTCCTCCTGAAATAAATAAAACACAAACCTCAATAGACTGAGATGGATCATGATCCCGATGGCGGGTATTTCTCCAAATTGCTACAATCCCCCCCCCGTAGCCCCCATAATTGTGTGGGTTTAAACTAAATAGTGGGGGGGAGGGATTGACAAATTGGGAGTATAAAGATGGAGTTGAAGGGGAAGTGGCTACAGGAAAAATGACAAAGGATTCTCAAATGAATGCGAAGGAAAGCTTGAGAATGGACAACAGAGTAAGGTCAGCGCCAATTGCGAGGGGGGAAGTGAATACGGAGGTCAATGTACTGCATATGAATGCGATATGAGTACTGTATAAGGAATAAAGTGGACGAGCTTGAAGCTCAGCTAGAAACTGGCAAGTATGATGTTGTGGGAATTACTGAGACGTGGCTGCAAGAGGGCCAGGGCTGAGAACTGAATATTAAAGGGTATACCTCCTATCAAAAAGACAGACAGGTGGGCAGAGGGGGTGGGGATGCCCTGTTGGTGAGAAATGAAATTCAGTCCCTTGCAAGGGGTGACATTTGAAACAGGAGATGTGCAATCAGTATGGATAGAACTAAGGAATTGTAAGGGCAAAAAGACCCTAATGGGACTAATCTACAGGCCCCCAAACAGTAGCCTGGACATTGGGCGCAAGTTGAATCAGGAGTTATAATTGGCATGTAGTATGAGGAATGCTGTGGTTGTTATGGGAGATTTCAACATGCAGGTAGACTGGGAAAGCAGGTTGGCACTGGAACCCAAGAAAGGGACTTTGTAGAATGCCTTCATGATGGATTCTCAGAACAGCTTGTATAGGAGCCTACCAGGGAGAAGGCAATTCTGGATTTAGTGTTATGTAATGAACCAGATTTGATAAAGGACCTCGAAGTTAATGAGCCATTAGGAGGCAGTGACCATAACAATGTCAGTTTTAATCTACAATTGGAGAGTGAGAAGAGTAGATCGATGGTGTCAGCGTTGCAGTTGAATAAAGGAGACTATGGGGCCATGAGGGAGGAGCTGGCCAAAGTTGACTGGAAAGATATACTAGCAGGGATGACAGTGGAACAAAAATGGCAGGTGTTTCTAGGAATAACACAGAAGGTGCAGGATCAGTTCATTCCTGGGAGAAAGAAAGATTCCAGGGGAGAAAGGGACGACCATGGCTGACAAGGGACGTCAGGGACAGTATAAAAATAAAAGTGAAGAAGTACAACGCAGCAAAGACAAGCGGGAAGCGAGAGGATTGGGTAATGTTTAAAGAACAACAGAAGATAACCAAAAAGACAATACGGGGAGAAAAGATGAGTTACGAAGGTAAGCTAGCCAAGAATATAAAACAGGATAGAAAAAGCTTATCTAGGTATGTGAAGAGGAAAACATTAGTTAAGACCAAAGTTGAAGACCGAAAAATGTGAATTTATTATGGGGAACAAGGAAATGGCAGATGAGTTGAACAGGTACGTTGGATCTGTCTTCACAAAGGAGGACACAAACAATCTTCCTGATATAGTAATGGCCAGATGATCTGGGGTGAGAGAGGAACTGAAGGAAATCCACATTAGGCAGGAAATGGTGTTGGATACACTGATGGGACTGAAAGCTGATCAATTCCCAGGGCCTGATGGTCTGCATCCCAGGGTACTTAAGGAAGTGGCTGTAGACATTGTGGATGCATTGGTGATAATTTTCCAATGTTCTATAGACTCAGGATCAGTTCCTGTCAATTGGAGGGTAGCTAATGTTATCCTAATTTTTAAGGTGGGAGAGAGAAAACGGGGCATTATAGACCAGTTAGCCCGACATCGGTGGTGGGGAAGATGCTGGAGTCAAGTATAAAAAGATAGCCGCACATTTGGATAGCAGTAACAGGATCAGTCCGAGTCAGCATGGATTTACGAAGAGGAAATCATGCTTGACTAATCTTCTGGAATGTTTTGAAGATGTAACTAGGAAAATGGACAAGGGAGAGCCAGTGGATGTAGAGTACCTGGACTTTCAGAAAGCATTTGATAAGGTCCCACATAGGAGATTAGTGGGCAAAATTAAGGCACATGGTATTGGGGGTAGAGTGCTGACATAGATAGAGAAGTGGTTGGCAGACAGGAAACAAAGAGCAGGGATTAACGGGTCCCTTTCAGAATGGCAGGCAGTGACTAGTACCGCAAGGCTCGGTGCTGGGACCGCAGCTATTTACAATATATATCAATGATTTGGATGAAGGGATTCAAAGTAACATTAGCAAATTTGCAGATGACACAAAGCTGGGTGGCAGTGTGAACTGTGAGGAGGAAGCTATGAGAATGCAGGGTGATTTGGACAGGTTGGGGGTGTGGGCAGATAAAGTTTAATGCGGATAAATGTGAGGTTATCCACTTTGGTAGCAAAAACAGGAAGGCAGATTATTATCAAAAATGGCGTCAGGTTGGGAAAAGGGGAAGTACAACGAGAACTAGGGGTCCTTGTACATCAGTCCATGAATGCAGGTAAAGCAGGCAGTAAAGAAAGCGAATGGCATGTTGGCCTTTATAACAAGAGGAATCGAATATAGAAGCAAAGAGGTCCTTCTGCTGTTGCACAGAGCCCTAGTGAGACCACACCTGGGGTATTGTGTGCAGTTTTGGTCCCCTAATTTGAGGAAGGACATTCTTGCTATTGAGGGAGTGCAGCGTAGGTTTACAAGGTTAATTCCTGGATGGCTGAGAGAATGGAGCAGCTGGGCTTGTACACTCGGGAGTTTAGAAGGATGAGAGGGTATCTCATCGAAGCGTATAAGATTGTTAAGAGCGTTGACACACTAGAGGCAGAAAACATGTTCCCGATGTTGGGGGAGTTCAGAACCAGGGGCCACAGTTTAAGAAGGAGTAAGCCATTTAGAATGGAGACGAGGAATCACTTTTTCTCACAGAGAGTGGTGAGTCTGTGGAATTCTCTGCCTCAGGTTGGAGGCAGGTTCTCTGGATGCTTTCAAGAGAGAGCTAGATAAGGCTCTTAAAAATAGCGGAGTCAGGGGATATGGGGAGAAGGCAGGAATGGGCTACTGATATGAATGATCAGCCATGATCACATTGAATGGCAGTGCTGGCTCGATGTGCCAAATGGCCTACTCCTGCACCTATTTTCTATAATTCCCTTTTTGCAACCATTTGCCATTGTCACACAGTCAGAAAGTGTATATTGTCGTTGAGACATTGAACACGGGGGAAATCATATGTCGATGAAAATAACTGCATGTATGCAACTTATGATTAAGACCAGGCAGGTCGTGGGATTTTAACTGAGAATATCAGATAATAGGATGGAATATTTTAAGGTCAGCGGTGGATTTAAATGGATGGGGGTTGCAAATATTGTCCCGATTAGTGGGGAAAATAAAAATAAAGTCTGGAATGTATGATGGCCTTTAGTGAATTCCACAAGAAATGCAATAAACAGAACGTGGGTCTCACAGGGTGGCCTGAAGACAATATTGCAGATAAGTTGAAGTGGAATAAATCCTGGAATTTGGGGCATTATTGTCGGATGTGGTGAGTAGAAGGAACAGGCGGAACATTGACCCAGTACTGAATTACTGGTAAATGCAGCATTTATTTCAGAAATGTAACGCACCATTTTGTGACTGTGCACTTTCACTTCAAGAAACTGTAGTGTAACCCCTCACCTTCAGAAATATCACGCCATCCTTGTGGTCTATCTGTTCCTGTAACTGTGAGAGTTCCTCCTGAATTGAATTTAAACTCTCTTGAATCTCTTGAAGATTTTTTTCCAATGTTTTTACAATTTTCCTCTCTTCTTCCTGGATATCTCCGAGTATGCGCTGCTCTTTCTCGGTGAGAATCTGGTGCAGTTCAGCAAACTGGGATGTGGTCTGTGACTGAAGGTTGCGTGACGCTTCCTGTCAGATGAAAGATGAGAATCAATATATTGTGTCACTCGACTGTGTTTCCTCGTGACATGGAAGGTGACATTTGGCTAATCAATGTCGAGTTCTGGAGTGCAGAAATATGCCGTTCGGCCCAACATGTCCGTGCTATCTACACTAATCACATTTACATGTATTTAATTCGTAGCTTTCATTAACTTGGCAATTCAAGAGCTCTTCTTAAAAATTCTGAAATAGTATTAGATACCGACCTGCGTTATTTCCACCTGTCTACGTTTGGCCCAGATAGTCCTAAAATGTTCTCTGCACGAATTTGTTCAAATATATTTTAAATATTGTTATGGTACCTGAATCCCCTGGCAGCTTGTTCCATTTATCCCACCACAAAAGTTGCCATTAATGTTCATATTATATCTGCTCCTTCTCACCATAAACCTATGCCTTCGCCTGATCGACGCGCTACTCAGGGTAAAAGACGGAGTATTCACCCTAACATTTTGTTTTGTCATATTATACACCTGCAGTAGATCATTCTTCAGACAGCTGCGCTCCAGGGAGTAAAACCCTTGGCTGCTCAACCGCTCCCAAGATCTCGGCTCCTCGACTATTGAGTTCCAGAGGTGCCCAATTATTACATACATCACAGGGATGAAATCTACCCCAAAACATTAAACCGATAGAACAAACCCTCACCTGAACTCCAGAAATGCTCTCTTTCTGTTCCTGCTCCATTTCCTGCATCTCTGATTTCTTTTCTGTGAGAGATTCAAAAGAAGATTTCACCTGTTCCTGGGATTGGGTTTCAGGCCAGAAAAAGAAAATATCAGAAAATAAAGAAAAGATTAGACATTAATGTGATCAAAATCGATTTGGTTTTACCTTGTAGATTTCAATTGCTTCGTCTACCGGCATGAAGCTGTGAGTCTTGTGTTCCCGCCCAGCTGCACAAATCACACAGATCAGCTTCTTGTCAGTTTCACAAAACAGCTTCAGCTCTTCCTGATGTTTCTCGCAGTGAAGTTTACTTTCCTTCTCTTTGAGATTCAGGCTCAGTGCTCGAGCTTTCTCAGACAGTCTCGCCAAGGCCCGATTCACCCTGAAGCCGCGGTCCACAAACTCCTCTCTACATTCCGGGCACGAGTTTCTCCCCGCGCTGTCCCAACTCTGTGTGATGCAGGAGTGGCAGAAGTTGTGCCCACACTCCAGTGACACCGAATCGGTGAAGAATTCCAGGCAGATGGGACAAACTACCTCCTCGGTCCAACTCTCGACCTGGTCTTTCGCAGCCATTTTAAATCCTCCTCTTCCAGCTTCAAAATGTTTTCTCTGACGTGGAGCTGCTGAATATGGGCGGTCACGTGTCAGTCCCGGGTGCTGTCTGTGCAGGGTTACACAAAAAGCTGGAGAAACTCAGCGGGTGCAGCAGCATCTAAGGAGCGAAGGAAATAGGCGACGTTTCGGGTCGAGACCCATTCTTCAGACCCTTTATCTCCTTCGCTCCTTAGATGCTGCTGCTGCACCCGCTGAGTTTCTCCAACTTTTAGTGCAACCCTCGATTCTCCAGCTTCTGCAGTTCCTTCTTTAACACTGCTGTCTGTACAGAGTGTGTACGTTCTCCCGTGATCTGCGCGCGTTTTCTCCGAAATCTTTGATTCTGCAGAGGCTTGGCAAAAGTACAAAATGTCCCTAGTGGGTGTAGGATACTGTTAATGTGCGCGGATCGCTGGTCGGTGCGGACCCGGTGGGCCGAAGGGTCTCGACCCGAAACATCGCCTATCTCCTTCGCTCATTAGATGCTGCTGCACCCGCTGAATTTCTCCAGCCTTTTGTGTCCGGCCGAAGGACCTGTTTGCGCGCTGTATCTCGAAACTCAACAGTGCACCTCTCTCTCGTGCAACAGTCTTCGGGGCAATCTATGCGTGTATTGTTTAAACGATATTATGTGACCCTCTAAAATTCATAGCTGTTTGCAAAGGTTCACTTTGTCTGTCTGAAGAAGGGTCTCGACCCGAAACGTCGCCGATTCATTCTATCCATAGATGCTGCCTCACTGCCTCTCCAGCAGTTTTGTCCACCAGATTCTTTGTTTGATGATCAGATTAGCAGTTTAGTTTAGTTTAGTGCAGAGATAGTTTAGAAAACAGGCCACTCGATCCACCGAGCCAACCAGCGATCCCCACAATATTACACATCCATTAACCTACATGCCTGTACATTTTTAACGTTCTGTCCGTGGGCGGAAACCAAAGATCTCGGAGTAAAACCACGCGGTCACGGGATTCAACACACTGACAGCACCCGTAATCGGGACCGAACCCGGGTCTCTGGCGCTGCAAGCGCTGCAAGGCAGCAACTCTACCGCTGCGCCACCGTGGAATCAGTGAGAGTGGAACACGGAACACTCGGATTGGAAAGCCCAATTGGCAGCATTTTCTCCGCCCCTGCAGCTCATTCTTGCCGCTAATGCTTCCGAGATGGCGCCCAACCAAGGCGTCTATTTGCGTGCGATGCAGATCTACAATCACATATTACAATCGCCCCACACTCTCAAATCTCCACTCCCACCTCAACATTTCCCACTTTAATTACGATCGGACTTTGCTGGTTTAACCTTGTACTAAACGTTATTCCATCATCGAGTCCACTGTACGTGGCTAAATTATAATCATGTATTGTCTTTCTGCTGACTGGAGTTCACTGTAACTCTATACACGTGACAATAAACTCAATTGGAAGGCCTTATTCCCCTTCGATGGTCACTAAATGCTGAAGTAACGCAGCGGGACCGATTGCATCTTTGGAGAGGAGGATTGGGTGTCGTTTCGGGTCGTTTCCTTATCTCCAGAGATGCTGCCTGTCCCGCTGAGTTACTCCAACATGTTGCGTCTATGTTCGGTGTAAACCAGCATCTGCAATTCTTCCAACACTCCGAGACATATTCCACTTGTTGCTTCTCTCTCTCTCTCAATTCTGTGCCCATTTGATCCTCGCACAGATGGGAAAGACCCCACCGCAAGCCCCTTTTCCACACCGGACCCGAGCTTGAACCCTCTGTGAAAGCTTTCAAATTCCCTTCTCCACAGAGAACCTGCACCCGCTTCTCCGGCCTCACCCTCGACCCGAATCTCCTCATCCTTGAAACCATTCCAGTGAATATCTTGTGCATCCTCTCGATGACCCTCGCTTCACTCATTAAGTTTCAGAAATCTCAGAAATCGGCTTGATGCACCAGTTGGGTCCAAACCTGTGTTTTATACCGATTCAACATAACCTCCTGATGATGTAGGAAGTATCTCAGCAGAACAGGGAGCATCTCAGGAGAGAAGGAATGGGTGACGTTTCGGGTCGAGACCCTTCTTCAAAATCTTTCACTCATTCTTTTTCTACATCTCATCATATCACCGTCTATATATCTCGCATCCGTTTCCCCTGACTCACAATCTGAAGAAGGTTCTCGACCGGAAACGTCACCCACTCCTTCTGTCCAGAGATGCTGCCTGTCCCGCTGAGTTACTCCAGCTTTTTGTGACTGTGTTCTGATGTTGTACTCTGGGCCTTCATTGATGAGGTTCTGGATTCCCGTCGCCATTACTGGCTGCACTTCAATGTGATTTACGCAGGATGCGAGGATATTGTATAAATGTTAGCGGGTTGTGACGCTGCAATGCTGAGAACTATATGCTGCATATTGTAACTGTCCCTTTTCCCTATCTATTGTACTGGAGTTTGACTTGATTGTAATCAGTGGCAGGTGGTTTGCCGCAGGGTTCGGTTCTGGCTCAACTGTTGACCTTTTTTTTAAATAAAATGTAAACGATATGCTTGTGTATTAGGGCGACATGGTTACTTACATAGATACATAGAAAATAGGTGCAAGATTAGGCCATTCGCCCCTTGCAGCCAGCACCGCCGTTCACTGTGATTTTGGCTGATCATCCACAATCAGTACCCCGTTCCTTCCTTCTCCCCATATCCCTTGATTCCTCTTGCCCGAAGGATTATCCAGTGAATCGGTCTCTATTGCCTTCTGAGGCAGAGAATTCCACAAATTCCCCCAACTCTCAGGGTGAAAAAGTTTGTCCTCATCTCAGTTCTGGGTGTCAGTTTGAGATGAGACTAACATTAGTTAAAACAATTGCCCCCAGTACGTTGGATGGTGTTAGTGAACGTGTTATCGAGAATCGTCCGACTGGGCTAATATTCACTGGAATTTAGAAGGATGAGTGGAGATCTTATGGAAACATATACATTTTTTGGAGGATTAGACTGGCTGGATGCAGGCAAAATGTTCCCGATGTTGGGGGAATCCAGAACCAGGGGGCACAGTTTTAGAATAAAGGAGAGGCCATTTAAGACCGAGGTGAGAAAACACTTTTTCACCCAGAGAGGTCTTATCGGACTGAGATGAGGGAGAACATTTTCACCGGGAGAGCTGTGAATCTGTGGAACTACACTAGCAAGATCCACACTTCCTGATTCAGGGACAGTTATCTCCAGCTGTTGGTTACACAAAAAGCTGGAGAAACTCAGCGGGTGCAGCAGCATCTAAGGAGCGAAGGAGATAGGCGACGTTTCGGGTCGAGACCCTTCTTCAGTATCTCCAGCTGTTCTCGGGCACCTCACTCATATTTCACAACCAGACAGCTGTGCTGAACTATTATCTACCTGTTTGGTGACCCTCGGACGGTACTTGATCGGACTTTGCTGGCTTTACTTTGCACTAAACGTTCTTCCTTTATCATGTATCCATACACTGGGTGTGACTTGATTTTCTGCTACCTGGATCGCGCGCAACAAGAGCTTTTCACTGTAGCTCGGTACACGTGACAATAAACTAAACTGAACAACTGAACTAACTGCATTGATAGGACCTTCCCCCTCACCTCCATCCAGGCACGTGCCGTGAGTAATTACTCAGGGTAGGCACTCAGTCCACTTTTTAAAAAAATTAAAAAAACCGTGCGTGCGCAGATTGTTCTCTCTGTTAAATAAATAAATAAAAAACAGTGACATTTCAATTTGTCAAGGCTTCCTAGTCCTAGACTCAGGCACGTGCCGTGAGTAATTACTCAGGGTAGGCAGTCAGCCGGCTTTAAAAAAATCTTTAAACCGCGCATGCGCAGATTGTTCTCTTCGTAAAAAAATAAAAATAAGTAACAATTCAAATTTCCCAAGGGTTCTAAATCTCCTTCATTTTTTAATTACTGAATGGGTGGGGGACGGAGGATGAAGGCAGGTGGAGAGATGGTGGGAAAAACGGGAGCACATCGGGACGTTGAATCAGTTGTCATCTTATGGAATGACAATACTAATTCAAGGGTCCAATTGGAGGGGGAGTTCCTTTCACAGCTTGTGGGGAGCCTGCGGCAGGGGTTAAATATGCGAGAAGGGAGAAGTTTTGAGAAGGAGGGGGACAGAGATCATATCAAACTCACTCACCGCTGCCGCAGCGCTCCGGGCAAGGACAGCAGAACTGGCCGCCACTTCCGGGGATAGAAGCAGCTCGGGTGCGAGCGGCCACCGGGACCCAACACCAGAACCGACTGCTCTTCAGCGCCTTCTGATCACCTCTGGCAGTGCTCTTCGTCTGAACATCTCTCACCCTGTTAAAGAAGGAACTGCAGATGCTGGAGAATCGAGGGTTACACAAAGAGCTGGAGAATCTCAGCGGGTGCAGCAGCATCTAAGGGGCGAAGGAGATAGGCGACGTTTCGGGTCGAGACCCTTCTTCAGACTGAGTCTGAAGAAGGGTCTCGACCCGAAACGTCGCCTATCTCCTTCGCCCCTCAGATGCTGCTGCACCCGCTGAGTTTCTCCAGCTTTTTGTGTAACCCCCATCTCTCACCTGCCGGACACGGACAGCAGAACTGCCCGCCATTTCCGCGGAAGGAAGCAGCTCGGGTGACTGCGAGTGGCCGCCGGGACCCTGCCACTTCAGCCCCTTCTGCTGGTCCCCACTCACCTCTGGCAGTGCTCTCCATCTGAACATCTCTCACCTGCCGCTCGCCGGCCGGCTTCCCGCAAATCTTTAAATTCCGACAGCGCGTTCACGGGTCCAGTTTAGGTTACTTGGCTGTGGGAATTTAAGGATTTGCGGGACGCGGTTGACATGAGCGAAGCCGGCGAACGGCAGGTGAGAGATGGGGGTTACACAAAAAGCTGGAGAAACTCAGCGGGTGCAGCAGCATCTAAGGGGCGAAGGAGATAGGCGACGTTTCGGGTCGAGACCCTTCTTCAGACCTGCTGACCTTCATGCTGCAGCACCCGCTGAGTTTCTCCAGCTTTGTGCAACCCTCGATTCTCCAGCATCTGCAGTTCCTTCTTTAACACGAACGGCTTTAGGACGCGGTTAAAGACCTGCCGGAGGGGCAAGTCTGGGCAGTGAGTGGGTTGTATCCACGTGTGATGCTCCATCCACCCCCCCCGGGGCCGAGAGTGTGGGAATGTGAAGGAACTGCAGATGCTGGTTTGCACCGAAGATAGACACACACAAGAAGGGTCTCGACCCGAAACGTCGCCTATCTCCTTCGCTCCTTAGATGCTGCTGCACCCGCTGAGTTTCGCCAGCTTTTTGTGTAACCCATAGACACACACAATGCTGGAGTAACTCCGAGGGACTGGCAGCATCTCTGGAGAGATGGGATGGGTGAGATTTCGTGTCGAGACCCTACTTCAGACTTCTCCAGAGATCCCGCTGAGTTTACTCCAGTAGTGGTGTTTATCCCGGTGGCGGGGAGCCGGGCTTGACCGACCCGCCGCCTCTACTTGCAGGTCAGTCGGGTGATCATCGCCCTCCGCCCGGAATGCAGTGGAGTTTTGCACCCACTGAGTTGTCCAGCGCTCACGGTGGACGAGGGAGGACAGCAACAGGCCAGGTAAATGAATAGGAGCACATAAATGAGTCTAGCATTTCTTGTTTTTATGTTTTAATTTACAAGCCGCTTCACGCGAGGCAAGTTTTATTTTCAGTCCGAAGAAGGGTCTCGACCCGAAACGTCACCCATTCAACGATAGACACACACAAGCTGGAGTAACTCAGTGGGACAGGCCGCATCTCTAGAGGGAAGGGATGGGTGATGTTTAGATCCAAATGCTGGAGAATTTCAGCAGGTCGAGACCCTCCTGTCACCCATCCCTTCGCTCTATAGATGCTGCTGCACCCGCTGAGTTTCTCCGGAATTTTGTGTACGCTCAATTTTGCTGCATCTGCAGTTCCTTCTTTAACACTGCTGGAGTAATTCAGCTGGTCGAGATCCTTCTTCAGAAGACGAGCCCCCCCCCCCCCCCCCCGCACCCCCAACCACCTTCCACCTCAACTTACGCCTGGGCACCAAAGCAGCTCAAGAGGCGAACCCTGAGCTCCGTCTCCCAACAATCTGAACAGCGGCTGCGGCCGGCCGGCACCCGGCATGGACTTCTCACCCCTCACACACTTTTACTCTCACCTAGTCCCATCTCACCTGCACTCAGACCGGAGAGTGGCAAGTGGGTTACTGACCCCGATCCCCTCCTTCACAACGCCAGACTGCCCAAACACTGTGAACGGAGCTCTCCCCCCACCCCGGGAACTACAGTATTTAAAAACACAAAGCACAAAGAAATGCACTTACCACATTATTGGTACATTAAGTCCATTCTCCATTTGTTTGCTAAGATACTATTAAAATAATGGCAATCCATATTTGAACATCCCGCCAAGAAACTCGCGATGCGCATGCGCAGAAAGATGATGCACATGCGCAGTGCTGCAAAGGCAGAATTTCTGCTGCCTTCAGCTCCCATTGAATCTGACGGCACAGGCAGCGCTGACGGCACGGGGGCTGCACAGAGCTTCCCGTGTTACAAGCACTGCGGGTGAAAGGCACGGAGAATTATGCCTACCTAAGAGATCGATCTCTTAGACAGGCATAATTCTCCCATGCCTTTACTATTTATATTTAAAAATTGACATTTCATAATTTTAGTCAGGGTAGGCAGTGCCTACCTTGCCTACCCTGACGGCACGTGCCTGTCCTAGACCAATTGAGGAAACAGTTCCTTTCACAGCGTGTGGAGAGTCTGTGCCAGGGGCAAAGTTGTGGGGAGGGCACGAGTGTTGAGAAGGAGGGTGTCGGAGATACTGCCAGTAACTCACTGACTCACCGCTACCGCAGCTCTCCGGGCTCGAAGCCACGCACTGTAGCTGGGAATAGAAGCAGCTCGGGGAGCTACGAGCGGCCACCGGGACCCGACAGCAGAACTGGCCGCCACTTCAGCGCCTTCTGCTGGCCTGCTCACCTTTGGCAGTGCTCTCCATCGGAACACCTGTCACCTGCCGTTCGCCGACTTCGCTCATGTCAGCGGCCCCGTGCAAGGAGCGTCGCAAGTGGGATTATCCCAATCCCCTCCTTCATAACATTCGTGCCCTCCCCGCAACTTTACCCCGGGCCAGACTCCCCAAACGCTTTGCAAGGTGCTCTCCCCCACCCCCACACCCCGGGAAATACAGTATTTAAAAACATAAACACAAATTGTACTTACCACCTTATTGGTACACAAACTCCATTCTTCTCTCTTTGTCACCTAACATACACTTAAAATATTGACAATCCATATTTGAAAACCCTGCCAAGAAACTTGCGCTGCGCATGCAGAGTAGACTGATTCACATGCGCACTGCTACAAAGGCAGAATTTCTGCTGCCTTCAGCCCCGCTTGAAACTGACGGCTTCAGCAGCGCTGACAGCACGTGGGATGCACAGAGATTCCCGTGTTACAAGATTGCGGATGAAAGGCACGGAGAATTATGCCTACCCACGAGATCGGTCTCTTACATAGGCATAATTCTCCCATGCCTTTACTATTTATATTTAGTTATTACTATGTTATAATTTTAGTCAGGGTAGGCAGTGCCTATCTTGCCGACCCTGACGACACGTGCATGATCTATCCCCAGCTACAGTGCGCAGCGTTGCGCCCGAAGAGCTGCGGTAGCAGTGAGTGAGTTTAGGCGTAAATGTAAAATTGTCTCTGAGTTAGTGTTAATGTGTGGGGATCTGGGCCGAACGGCCTGTTTCCGCGTCGTATCTCTAAACTAAACTAAAAAGACCATACATGGGCGTTGAAGACAACTTAATAAATTGAACGAGGGACACGCTGATCGCCACTTCGGCTCGAAGGAGAATTTGGGCGACAGAATGGTGAGATTGGAGGAGGTAACAGTGGAGATGTGCAGTTCCCGCTGTGGCTTGGGAGATGGAGTGAGTGAAAATGGAAGTGAGCCAGAAGCCTTTTCCCGGGATGGAAACGTCCAAGGCTAGAGGGCAGAGCTGCAGGATGAGGTGTTGGGGGCAAGTTATTTACACATAGTAGTGGGGGCCTGGTACACATTGCCAGGTGGAGGCTGATTGGCTTTCAGATAAGCGCATTGAAGTGCATGGAATCGAGGGATATGGGTCGGGTGCAGGCTGATGAGGTGAGTTTAACTGGGCATCATGTCGAAGCAGATTCTGCAGAACTGCAGATTCTGGTTAACACACAAAAGGATTGGGAAAAACCCCCGCTGGAGTATTTCAGCGGGTCCGCCAGCATCTCTGGAGAATATGGATCTACATAAATGTCCATGTTCTCCGGAGATGTTGCCAAAACCATTGATTTACTTCAGTATTTGGTGTCTTAAAAACACAAAATACGTTGCCTGTTGAAAAATACAGATCAATTTACAGGGAAAGGAAGCCCTTTTTCGAGAAGGGTTTTTATTTGTGTAATCGTAAATTCTAGTGAACAATATAACGAAACTTGTCCATTTGTCGATATGGTCATTTGCTAAATCCAATTCCGATTCTTCTCTTCCGTTGAAGTCTTTTCGCCCATTCATTAGGTAGAATGTTGGCCCAACGAAACCATAATTTTCGATGGTGACGTCGAGTAGCAGCAATTGTGAAAGATAAAATATGATCCTTGACTGGAGTCCACGGAGGGAGCAGGGCTAAAGTACAAATATGCAAGAAAGAACAGCAGATGCTGGTTTACATCGAAGGTAAACACAAAATGCTGAAGTAACTCAGCGGGCGAGGCAGCATCTCTGGTGAGAAGGAATGGGCGTTGAGGCCGTTCTTCAGACTGATGTCAGGGGATGGGGCGGGACAAAGATAGAATGTCGGCGGAGATAGCAAGACTAATAGGAGAACTGGGGAGGGGAAGGGGACGGAGAGAGAAAGCAAGGTTTCGCTTGGGTAGTTTACACCCCAGCAGTATGAACACTTACTTCTCTAACTACTGATGCCCCTTGCTTTCTCTCTCCACTCCCTCCCCCTTCTCCCACTAGTCTTACAGTCTCCGCCTACATTCTGTCTTGGGTGCTGTCTGTACGGGTTTGCCCGTAACGTGTGTGGGTTTTCTCCGAGATCTTCGATCTTTTCGCCGGTTTCCTCCCACACTCCAAAGACGTGCAGGTTAATTAGTTTTGGTAAATGTAAAAATTGTCCCTAGTGGGTGTAGGATAGTATTATTGTGCGGGGATCGCTGGTCCAGGTGGGCCGAAGGGCCTGTTTCCAGGCTGTATCTCCAAAGTAAACTAAGCTGAACGTACAAACTCCGTACAGACAGCACCCGGCTCTCTGACGCTATAAGCACTGTAAGGCAGCAACTATACCGCTGTTTTTTTAAGCTGCAACGGCCACCATTTATTAATTATTAATAAAGACATTTGCATGATAGAAAGGATTTAATTTCAATCATTAATTTAAGGTGCAGACACTTGAATTTGCGTCTCTGGATGTGCCTCTGGATTCCTCGTTCAGTAACGTAATCTTTGCCTCGCCACCGCACCTGTTGTTGCCACAGATAGCCCCTGACCCGCTACGTTCGTCCAGCAGTTTGCATCTACAGTCCCGTGTGTCTCATCTCGCAGCCGTCTCTCAATGAATACCAATTCTGCCCACCGCCGCCCTAATTTCCCTGTTCCTTATCCTCTCACTCTTACCCTGCACCTACTCTCACATCCCCATTACCCCCTCCCCTCCTCATCACCCGCCCCTATTCCGGAGCACCCGGAATGTCGATGGTGATAGAGTCACTGGATGTGGAAGTGGATATGAAGTACTTGGCAACGTTGCAGAGGAGGTTTACCAGAATTATGATTTCATTAAGAGAATGGAGAGGTCAGACCGACTATGGAAAGTTTTCTCCCGACCGCCGGAGGTTGAGGGGAGACTTGATGGAAGTCTGTCGAATTATGAGAGGGGTGGGCAGGGTACACAATCACAACCTTTTACCGAGAGGGAAGTATTTAATAGTAGAGAGCATAGCTATAGGATGAGAGGGGCAAAGTTTAAAGGGGATGTGCGAGGCAGGTTTTATACCCCAATGATGGTGAGTTTCTGGAACGCGCTGCCAGGGATGGTGGTGGAGGCTGATACGAGACAGGCGGTGAACAGATGTTTGGATAGGCACGTGAGTATGCAGGTAATTGAAGGATATAGATTATGTTCAAGCAGGTAAGAGTTGGTCTTGGCATCATATTCAGCACAGACACTGTGGGCTGAAGGGCTGCTCCTATGCG